>CM045498.1:64984288-65176111 GCA_024704745.1 Rosa lucieae
CTTTTTATTATCATAAAGCTTGGCCAAACCGAAATCTGATATTTTTTGGGGACGAGATTAGAGTCGAGCAGAATATTACTGGCCTTCACATCTCTGTGTACAATTCGTACCCTTGATTCCTCATGGAGATAAGTCAAACCTTTAGCCACGCCCAAGCCTATATCAAATCTCGATGACCAATCAAGATTCAAACTTCTTTTTCCTGCTTTCATATATATGTCAAAATTAATATAAATCAATTAGTTCAATATTTGAAGTACCTAAGGCTGTAATAAATCAATTGACAATGTGTTTTCTCATGATACCAAATAATGCATGATCAAGACTCTTGTTTTCCAGATACTCATAGACAAGGAGCCGTTTAACTCCCTCAGTGCAGAATCCATGCAAATTCACTACAAACTCATTTTTTTCCTTGCTGCGATGCTGCAGACAATTGCTTCAAGACATTACTCTTCCATCATTAAGAGTACCCTATTAACAAAGAATCAGAATAATGTTTAATCTATAAAATTTATATACTTGTTCCAGATATACGATTAGTAAAAATGGGACCCTGGCAACTAATGACTTTGGCGGGTTGGACAGGCATGCAGATAAGCATATCTATATATAAAGTTTACTCGTTTTCAGAACTAAACTAAAATCAATTCGATCTATATTTAAAACTATACAATTGGAAGTGATAAAGCTTCTTATCTTCCACACTAACTTTGTGCTTAATGCATAAATGCTAATATCTAGATAGAGATATATCAATTCAATTTATATATATACAGCAATAGCAAGAGGTTCATGTGCTTTATGTTGATCAACACTTGTATCAAGAAGGAAACACACGGGCATTGACATGAGCATTTACAGCCACACTAGCTATGTCATTCATTAGGTCAACAACTTAGCAACAACTTACTTATAGACAGGTCCAAATCCTCCCTCTCCAATCTTATTCGCTGGACTAAAGTCATCTGTAGCTGTCTTTAGCTCTGAAAAACTGAAAGTGAGTGGTCCAATATCTATTCCCAAAATCTGCAAATTCAAATAAAAAGTTATTATGCCTGTTCGCATCAGTTTGCTTTGCTGGGTTAATAGGTGCCGAGTAGCATATGTTTAAAGTTGTAGGCTTTCTTGCAAGTACATCAGAAGTGATTTACTTGCAAATACACATGCACACACAAAAAGAGCTAGCTTGCCAAAATAAACTAAGTTAATTAATTTAACTACCATCTACTGCAAAATACAATGAAACTTTATGTTGGCAAATAAATACTTGAAAATATCTACACACCTTTTCAGAAGTCAAATTTTGTTGAAAATAATAAACTAACAGTTTACCTTCATTTTTACTGGTGTTAATCTTTTTTTTCTTCTTTGAACTATACAGAAAACCAACAACAATAGAATCAAAAGTACTCCACCACCAACAACAATCCCCAGAATCAGACCCATCCTATTCTTCTTACTAGTTGGATGGTTCGGAACGATAGTAGGTGGGAAATCTGCAAGTATAAACATTGCAGTCAACAAACAGCATAGAAGCACTTTGTAATAACATACATCAGAACCTAAATGTATATGCTTAGTTTGCAACTGAAATTTGTATGCTATATTGTTATTACCTGGTGTAGCCACTGATGGCCGAAATAACAGGTCCATAAGTACCAAAATCAGGTACGCAGCAAGTCCCCTTTCCAGCCCAAAAGAGATGAATTTCAAGGTAGTTCTGTGAAAACCTGGGCCTTATATTCCTTCTGAACGGATTGCAAAGATTACCCACCTGCTTCCTTTCGTATATCAAAATCCTTCGAAACTAGAATTCCCTGAAAACAAAATAAATGCGAAGTTGATGGGAAATCCATTAGAAAACGAACTGCAATTTGAGGTCATAATAAAAAGAATAATCTTTGAGCCAAGAAAACACACCTGAAGTTTAATAGAAGAGTAATGATATCCTACAGCATTGACATTCGATTTTTTAGAATCCTTGTAGATTTCGACCAAGATTTGTTGTTATTAAAACTTGGATTCCTCCCTGCAACTCAAGAACAGAAACCAACTTCAGAACAACAAAAAAAATCTAAACTTTATCTTAATCTAACACCTCAAATGAAATCAATGTTTACCCAGTTCAATAAACTTTCTTCAAGTTGTTTATTTATCCTAGGAAACCAAACAGAGACGTAGTAGAAATTAATGATAAATTATGGGAATAAAGCAGAGACCTCGACAAACAGACCAACTCGGGCAGAGGATTTGGACGATGATCTTCTTCTGCTGCTGCTCCTAGTAACCTCGTTGTTGTTGTTGTTATTGTTGGGTCTTCTTCTCCTCCTCTTCTTCCTCTAGCTTTATTGAATAATGTACCCGAGAAATCCCTCTCCCTTTTTCCTCCTCCTTCAAATCCCCAAATTGAAAACCCTAATTCAGCAGATCGAACCCCAATCCAATGTTTTCAGAAGATGGTGTTTTGAGAAGATGGGTTTTGAGAAGAAGTTGGGTTCGATCGATTCTTTTAGAGAAGAAGACGGTTGCAGGTTCTGCTTTGAGAAGAAGAAGATGAGTTCTGCTCTTTTTTTTCTCGAAGACTAGCTAGCTTAGTGTTGAAAACGTCTGAGTTATGGGAGACAACATGCTACTTAATGCTAGAGTGGCAGACAATGTTTTATTTAAGTCTACTTTTTGACTTTGTACAATCAATTCAGACAACACATAAATAAATTTTCATTGTCTGATAGTCTACACTGAAACTTCATCTTGGAGACCCAACAACCAAATCTCCCGCCTAATGCAAATTACAAACTCATTTCTCCTCGCCTAGGATTACCATCGCACATTCACACACAAAAATAAGCCCATTCCGTTGTAGGAGCTTACAGTCGTGTACCAGCATTTCACTCAAAATTGGCCTTTTTGGGGCTACTCACTCACATTTGGGGTACATGTGATTTTCTTCCAACTTGCACAACGGAAACAAAAAAATGTGTTGTAGTTTTTGCAACTTACTCTCATACAACATATACAACTATACTGTTGTGCAAGGTAAGTCAAAATTTCGACCCAAATTTGAGCAAAGTGAGGGGGAAATTTTTTTTACATTCAGACAACAGACAAATCCTAAACTGTTGTACAATATCTTGGGACCCAAAAAAATTGATGTACGACCTCCTTATACAACGCCAATCTCATTAAACCTGTTGTGTGAAGCAGTTTCAGTGATCACACAACGGAAATTTTTTTTTCGTTGTCTAAAAAGTGTAGTGTGATGCAGTTTTTGGCATAGTGGGTGTAGCCTTCAAGGCAGTAAAAGGAGTTGAAGAGGAAGAAGAAACACTAGATCTTGCGCTACTGACAAAGGAATTCAAAAGATTTCTCAAAAGCAAGAACTCCTCTAGAAATCCTAATGCTTCTAGGAAAAACACCTATGGCGGAAACAGTAGCAGCAGTGACTACAATGGCAAAAGTGGAAAAGGAAGCCTCAAGGGAACTCTCTCTGGAAAACCTAAATGCTATGAGTGTGGTGGCTATGGCCATATCTCTACTGACTGTGGAAATAGGAAGCATGGAAATAACAACAACAAGTCTCTTCTTTCAACTTGGAGTGATGATGAGTCTCAAGAAGTGGAAAATTTGGCTCTTGTATCGTCACTTCTACCTAATTCTGACAGTGACGAAGCATTTTCTGATGATGAAACAAATATCCGCTGCAAACAACTCTACAAAGCTTCAAAGGCCACATTACTAAGAAACTTAAGCTTGGAAAAGGAAGTTGAATTTCTAAGAACAGAAAAAGAAAAGGTGGAGCACATGTTGGAGATTTCACAATCCACATGGGAACAGGAAATAAGCAACCTTGTTACTGAGATGGCTATCTCGTCAAGTGATCAGGGCTCGTCAAGTTGGAAGGCTGAAAAGGCGGAATATCTCAACAAAATCAAAATGCTGGAACTGGACGTGAGGGGACAACAAGTTCTAATCTGGAGTTATTGGCTAAAATGAGTCCCTACAAGATGAGCTAAAATCGACTCAAGATAAATTCACCAGATTTGAGGTCAGCTCTAACACTATGACCAAATTACTTGGGCAGGAAGAGCACCACATGACACCTTTGGGCTAGGATACACGGAGAGAATTCCAAAAGTACAAAGTTTGTAAGAGCATCTGAATCACCTGTCAAAAAGGAGGAAGTCGCATATGATGATCAAGTCTCAATACTGAGAAGCTGAAGGAAGGTCAGCCAGCACACACTTCTCAGGTAAAAGTTGACCAAGAATCTTCCACTGGTCAAAACAGGTATCCTAACTCTAGAACTTTTATTCCAACTTGTCATCACTGTGGTAAGATAGGCCATATCAGACCTAGGTGTAATGAGAGATTGTTAATCTCTCAAGTCTCTCAAGAAAATGTACTGTTGAATCTTTACAATGTGAACTTAGAGAACAGAAGGAACTCCTTAATAAACTAACTGATTTGTTCTCTCAGAAAGACTTTCAAATCAGAAGAGGAAAGCCTGTCTGGACTAAGAAAATTACTAGTAAGTGTCTTCTAGCCCTTACTAAAGAAACTGATGATCTATCCTCTTTGACAAGTGCTAGTTCATATCAGCAAACTACTCATATAGAGGCCACTTGCCTGGTAGCATTAACCGCCTTGGCTGACAAGCAACGAGATTTCTGGTATGTAGACAGTGGTTGTTCCAGACACATGACTGGAGACAAAGCCTGGTTTACCTCATTTGAGGATGAAAACACGACCGGTTCAGTCACCTTTGGAGATGGACGAAAAGCTAGTATCCTAGCTCGGGGTACAGTAAATACTCCAGGTATACCAAATCTTAAAAATGTGCTGTATGTTGAAGGCTTAATTGCTAATCTAATCAGTGTCAGCCATTTGGCTGATGACTATGAAGATGTTTGGTTCAACAAACACAGGTGTTTGGTGATGAATCAGAAAGGAGAAAGTATCATGGGAGGTAAGAGATCTTTTGATAACTGCTACCATATTCAAGCTAATGAAAATTTCAACCTGCAGTCCTGTTTATCTGTAAGATCCACAGAGGAAACATTTGAGCTTTGGCACAGAAGAATGGGACTCGTGAACTATCAAGATTTGCTGAAGCTATCCTCCAAGAAATATGTTAGGGGTCTACCTAATCTAAATGGTAAAACATACCAGATTTGTGGTGATTGTAAAATTGGAAAACAAACCAAGGCCCCTCACAAGGTGGTAAACTCAGCTTTGACCACAAAAGTACTGGAACTATTACATTTGGATCTGATGGGACCTGCTCAATCTGAGAGCATTGGAGGTAAGAGCTCTATACTAGTTGTTATGGATGATTTCTCATGATATACTTGGGTAAATTTCTTAAAAGACAAGGCTGAAACGTTTGAGTCATTTAAGAATCTGAGTCAAAAATTGATAATTGAAAAGAAATCATTTGATACTAGCATAGTCAGGGTAAGATCAGATAATGGCACAGAATTTAAAAATACTTCTTTTGCTAACTATTTTTGTGAGCTTGGTGTGTCTCATGAGTTCTCAGCTCCAATTACTCCACAGCAAAACGGCATTGTGGAAAGGAAAAATAGGGTTATGTTGGACATGGCTCATGTTATGCTACATGCAGCAGGATTAAGTACAAACTTTTGGGCTGAAGCTATAAGTACTGCATGCTATACAATTAATCGAGTGTTCTTGAGAGCAAGTACTGATCAGACAGCATATGAGATATGGAAAGGAAAGAAGCCAAATGTAGGACATTTTCATGTTTTCGGAAGTCCCTGCTACATTCTACGAGACAGAGAGCATCTTGGGAAGTTTGATGCTAGAAGTGATGATGGTGTATTTCTGGGGTATTCCTTGAATAGTAGAGCCTACAGAGTCTATAACAAACGAACTCGTGTTATTATGGAGTCTATTAATGTCTCTATTAATGATGAATATATGAAACAGGAAGAAGCGTGTGCAGATACATCATCCTCTTCAATCACAACAACTACAAGCAAGGATATTCAAGTTGAGGAAGAGGATACAACTGATGGCATCTTTGAACCTGCCCCCACCTTGAGAAGAGGCTACAAGCAGGTACAAAAAGATCACTCTAGTCAGGACATCATTGGTAATCTATCAGATGGACTGATAACAAGAAGGCAAGCTGCAGCTCAGGTAAGTCAGGACGAGGTAAGTAAAGGAAATGCTCTATTATGCTTTATCACTGAAAATCTGATAAATATGAATGTGATATCCCATTTCGGCTTCGTGTCTTTAATTGAACCAAAAAATGTTAAGGAAGCCTTGTTAGATGATCACTGGATTAATGGTATGCAAGACGAACTGAATCAATTTACTAGAAATGATGTGTGGTACTTGGTACCTCGACCTAGTAACTGCAACATTATAGGAACCAAATAGATCTTCCGAAACAAAAGTGATGAGAAAGGAAATGTGATTAGAAATAAAGCTAGGTTAGTGGCTCAAGGATACTCGCAAGTCGAGGGACTTGATTTTGATGAAACTTTTGCTCCTGTTGCACGATTAGAGTCTGTGAGATTACTTTTGTCTTTGTCATGTCATCTCAGATTCAAACTATATCAAATGGATGTCAAAACTGCATTTCTTAATGGCGTGTTACACGAGGAAGTTTATGTGGAACAACCTCAAAGTTTTCAAGATCCACATCACTTGGACCATGTGTACAGACTAAAGAAGGCTTTGTATGGACTGAAACAGGCTCCTCGTGCTTGGTATGAAAGGCTTTCCAATTATCTTGTGAAAAGGGGTATTCCATTGATAAGACTTTATTTGTGAAACATGATAACAATGATGTGATTATTGCTCAAGTGTATATTGATGACATTGTTTTTGGTTCCACATCTAGAAATCTTGTCAGAGAATTTCAATCAATCAGGGAAAGTGAATTTGAAATGAGTATTTATGGTGAACTAACCTTTTTCCTTGGATTACAAGTCAAACAACTTAACACAGGTTTGTTTATTTCTCAAATAAAATATGCGGAAAACCTGGTCAAGAAGTTTGGTCTTCAATCCAAGAAAATAGTCAACAATCCCATGAGCACCACCACAAAGTTGAGTGAAGATAAGGAAGGCAAGTCAGTTGATTCCTCTATCTATAGAAGCATGATTGGTAGCTTGTTATACCTCACTGCAAGTCGTCCTGATATCTCCTACAGTGTGGGAGTGTGTGCTCGATTTCAAGCTCAACCTAAAGAGTCTCACTTAGAAGCTGTAAAAAGGATCATCCGTTATGTTGCTGGTACAATTCACTGTGGTCTTTTCTATACCTTCGACACTAATGTAGAGATTGCAGGATACTCTGATGCTGTTGGGGAGGAAATCTAAAGGACAGAAAAAGCACATCTAGGGGATGCTTTTTCATTGGCAACAATCTGGTTGCATGGCATAGCAAGAAACAAAACTGCATCTCTCTATCTACTGCCGAAGCTGAGTATGTTGCAGCTGGGAGTTGCTGCACGCAAATGCTCTGGATGAAGCAAATGCTTCATGACTATGGCATCTCTCAAGGTAAGTTGTCCATCTTCTGTGATAACACAAGTGCTATCAACATCACAAAAAAATCATGTACAACACTCTAGAACAAAGCATATTGATCTTAGATATCATTTTATTCTAGAACTAGTTGAGCAGAATATACTTGAACTAAGTTTTGTGCCCACAGATAGTCAACTTGCTGACTTGTTCACTAAACCACTTGACACTGCTAGGTTTGAGATGTTGAGAAATGCACTAGGGATATGTTCTAAGCAGTAAGGCACAAAGACATTTGTCCACTATCGATTGAGAAAATTATGATCGTAGTATACTCTGACCACTGTCACTAGTGAAATGGATATATTTTCAGCTATGTATATTTTATGGCCATGCGTTATTCTGGACAAATGATTATGTACTCATGATTAGTCATTGAATCACGTCACTTTACTATGTACTTCACTTATAGCTTTATGTGGTGGCATGTTTCGTGTTCCTTGTCCTGAGAGAATAGGTGAAGTAGGCAAAATGCTTAATATGCTCAGATGGCTAATTCCATCTTCTCAAAGTAATCAGGTCCTTGCTGTGGTGAACTTTCAAGGATTTGTAAGAAACGAGAATGGATATATGTATCCTATCACTCAAAGTAATCAGGCCTTGGTTGTGGTGAACTTTCCAAGGTTTGCAAGAAACGAGTTGGTGGGTGAACTCTGTACTAAAATTGTGAAAATTCAAACAACAACTCGAGACTCTCTTCTTGGAGAATCCTTGTTATTCTTAGTACCCTAAGATAGTCTGGTCTGGGAGTTACTAAGATGAGTCTTGTTACATGAGTTCTTGTTTACAAAATAAAGACGTCTATGACTCAACTCAAATAAGTTTCTGGGAACAATGTTTCCTACTCCTTCTAGGAGATATCCTGAGCCCAGTCTATGTGTGACGTTTTCCTCTTCACTTCTTCTCTCTTTCACTGAACATGTCTCTCAGCCCTATGTACTGCTCATGCTCACATTCTTCACCGGCTTACTAGGTCATGTCTAATAATGAGTACACACTCTATATGTTGATGGAATATATCGTGGTTGATACATGGAAATATGTTCCGTTCATTACTTGATTAGTGCTCTTTGTGTTTCAACTATGCTATATTTTCTCTGTTCAATATGACAACTGCATTCATTGCCTTGATACTTAGCACATGAAAAGATTGTGTGATAAAATTGCTGATTTTGTGCTTCTGACTGTCTCTTCGAGTTCTCACTTTATTGCCATCTGGTTGCACTTAATTTCCTTATTGATTACGCCTAAGTTGAGGGGGAGAAGTAATTTGCATGCATGTATCTCGGAGAACTAAATTGTCATAATTGCTCTCCTCTTTGAAACGCTATCCAAATCGGTGTGTCCTTTGGTTTTCTCTAACCCTCCCGGTTCTGTATATCTAGTCTCTCCTGTCTCTCGGATTTTACTCTTGTTTGTCTCAGTGTGTAGGTTCTCTCATCATGGTTCGCACAAAGATCACTACTCGACTTAGTGGACATCGGCGTCTTCCTCCTCCAGAGGAGGACCGTCAGGCCGCTGCCAGAGCCGGCATCCTTCATCCTGGCATGCACCGTGAATGCAGCCGGAGCCCTTCTCTTCGCCCCCTCCTTCTGGTGCACCTTCTGTTGTTCCTCCTCCTCCTGTCTCTCTAGATAGCCTTCGCGACACCATCTTGGTGGCTGACTGGAGGATTGCTTGTCTCACTACCGACATGGACGACATGCACTCTCTTTTGGTTCATACTCATCATGCCGTGACCAACCTCACCAAGGAGATCCGGAACATGCAGCGCCACCCTCCCGGTCCATCCTCCGCTATTCCGAAGATAGTCGCACCTGAGGAGAGCTCGGCTTCAATGGACAGCGAGGAGTTCCAGGACAATGTCACCAAGCTTTTGGAGGAGTTCGACGGGCCTTCCCCTTCAAAGGGGGAGAAGCGACATTTTTCTTTATTTTATTTTGAAATTTCTGTTTTCTGCATTTTAATTTCTGTTGAACCATATTTTTTTTGGTTGTAAGTGCATAAGCACAAACTTCTTGGGATGCTTATTTTTGCTATATTATGTAAGATTATTGTTTTGGCAACTTGGATCTTGAAAAGGATGGAAACTGATTCCTGATCCAAGAAGCAAATCTTTATTCTCTGTAAGTACTAACATGCAGGGGTTCAAACATGAAAAAAGTCATGTGTTGAATGGGAATGCCCAAAGGGGGAGATTGTAAGTATATTGGACTATCCCTATTCGACACATGACTTTCCCAAAGCCAAAAGGAAATCAGAAATTACAAAGCACTAGGAGAGTATCTCTCCTACTTGTTCGTGGCTTAAAGGAAATTAAAGAAGTCTACAAGACCGGATCTTCAAGAGGAAATCAAGGAAGAATCAATCTCATTGATCTTGAGTATAAGTGGTATTCATTTCATATCATGATAGATGATTCAAATTGATATGCATGTTGATTAAATTGATTTGGTATACATTTGCATTAAAGATTTTTTGACATGCATGGTGGTTAAATAGGAAGTGTTGATTTCAGTTTTTACATCTTTCCTGTTGTAAAACAGAAAAAATTTTGAGAGAAAGAGAGAGAGTTTGGACATAGAGAATCAGATTGTCTCCATTCAGATCACCATGAGGGGGTTTATATAGGAGTACATGATGTATACAAATAAGCAACGTCAATTACTACTATTCACAATCCTATCAATCACTAATCTATAGTGAAGACATATATGACTCTCCATCTATTTACATGATATTAGCCATAATTATTTACAACACTCCCCCTTGGATATTTCATGTCAATAGTATTGCCTAGGCTGAGCGCTTCTAAGTTGCCTCGTCAAAAACCTTGCCAAGTAATAAAAACCCTGTGGGAGAAAAACAACCTTGGTCGAAGGAGAAAAAGAGCACAACGCGCGTGAATGTGAAGTAGTTGTATCACAATAGAGATAGGTGAAGTCTTCTTATCAGCATTATAAATAGATAGTATGTCTACGAAAGGGATGCATTAGAGTTGTTACACCAAAACCTTGCCCGATAAACCCAGTGGGAGAAACCCGTGGTCGAAGGGAAAAGATGAGCAAATGCATATATGTCAAATCAAAGCATCTTCAGGATGTACTATAATTGGGGTGACCATGCTAAAGATATGCCTCGTTAAAACATTGTCAAGTAACAAAACCCAGTGGGACAAAATAACTCTGGACGAAGGACAAAAAGAGTACACGATGGTCAAGTGGGTATGCTTCAGGATACTCCCCCTGATTTCAACTCCCCCTGAAAATTACATGTTAGGTAATTCATATGGTTTACGTAGACCAATACCTTGGACATGCTTCTGGAATGTAGATTTTGGTAGAGACTTGGTAAAGAGGTCTGCACGATTGTCTTCAGATCAAATTTGCTTAACTTCAATCTTCTTATGCTCTTGTTGTTGCTAATTGAAGGAGAACTTCGGTGTAATATGTTTGGTGTTGTCTCATTTGATGAAACCCATCTTCATTTTCTCAATACAAGTAGCATTATCTTCGTGGATAGTGGTTGGTTCATCAGTAGTGGAATACAGTCCACATGTGCTTCGAACATGCTTTGTGATGGCTCTCAACCATATACATTCACGTACTGTTTCGCGAAGAGCTAGAATCTCAGCATGATTAGAAGAGGTAGCAACAAGAGTCTGTTTTGTAGACCTCTAAGAAATTGCAGTATTCCCAATGGTAAAGACATAACCAGTTTGGGAACGTGCCTTGTGCGAGTCTGATAGATAGTCTATATCAGCATATCCAACAAGGCAAGCATCATTCTAAGGATCAAGGGGGTTTGATCCATTCCTTGATGCGTAGGGATAGAATAAGCCCATATCCGCCTCACCTCTAAGGTAGCGAAAAATGTCTTTTATGCCATTCCGATGGCGGTGTGTTGGCGTAGAGCTATATCTAGCTAACAAGTTCACATCGAATGAGATGTCCTGTCTAAGGCATTAAGCCAAGTACAATAATGCGCCTATTGCACTTAGATATGGGACTTCTGGCACCAATATCTCTTCGTGATCATTTGCAGGACGATATGGTTCTCTTTAGACTTCAGACGACCATGGGTGTGCTTGCTTTTATCCTCATTAAAGCGTCTTAACATCTTCTGGATTGTAATTTGGTTGATGGACCAAATTTTTCATCTACATTGTGCTCGAGCTCCAGGTCGAGACAATAATCTGTTCTCCCAAGGCCTTTCATCTCAAATTCTGACTTTAGGTGCTTTGCGGTTTCCTTGATTTCTTCAGGAATATCAATAAAATTCATGTCTTTGACATAGACCGCACAATTGCAAACCCGGAACTTGTTTCCTTAATAAACACGCATAGGCATAGTTTATTATTCACATATCCCATCCCGATCAAATATTCACTTAGACGGTTATACCACCCCGGTCTAGATTGTTTCAATCCATAAAGTGAACGCCTCAAAACAAATGGAGAGCGTGTTCCTTGGTCTAGAACTATTTGCATCGGGTATCATAAGTCCTTCAAGAACTTTCATGTATATGTCTGTATAGTGATCCCCATAGAGATAAGTTACGACCACATTCATAAGCTGCATATTCAGTTTTTCGGAAACTACCAAACTGATAAGGTAGTGGAACGTTATGACGTCCATTACGGGAGAATACGCCTCCTTGTAATCAATCACAGGGTGTTGAGAAAATTCTTGTGCCACTAGACGAGCCTTGTGTATCACAATCTCGTTTTTCTAATTACGCTTCCTTACAAATACCCATTTAAATTCTACGGGTTTAACATGGGGAGGTGTAGGAACAACATGTCCAAACACCTTTCTCTTTGTCAAGGAATCTATTTTGACCTTGATTGCTTATTTCCTTGTTAGCCAATGGTCTTTTCATTGATATTGATCAACAAAGCAAGGTTTGAGGTCATCGCATATTATAGATTCGGTGGCCACCGCAAATACTAATATATCATCGATGATGATCTCATTCTAATTCCAAATCTCACTAAATTTACCGAGATTTCTCTATTCTCTGGAGTGGGTTCAAATGTTGGAGCGTCCCCCAACATAGTCTCTTCTAGGACATACCCATAATCCTGATTTATCTCGTGAGATGAATCGGTTTGAGATTGCGATGTCAAGAGGATTCGTTTGTGCCAAGTTTACCCTTTTCTAGGGATAAGAATCCTTCGAACCTAATGGTCTACCTCACTTCAGGGCAGGGACATATGACTGGTTAGCCGCCATGGTCATACCTCGTCCATCTGGGATGACACATCCTACAGGGACGTCTATCCTTGCAGGCACATTTCCAGTAGGTATATATGATCTCGTCACTTTAGCTAGATCAGAGAAAGCATCTAGCATATTTTGGGCTACACTCTGTAGATCTAGAATTCTCCGCACTTCATTATCACATTGTACGGTTCGGGGATCAAGATGAGACATAGTGGGGACATTCCACGTCAATTCATGTCGTTCATCAGGAACGGTAAAGTTCTTATCTCCCCTTAACGGCGGGAAGACTGTCTCATCAAAGTGACAATCCACAAATCTAGTGGTAAAGAGATCGCCTGTCAAGGGCTTGAAAGAGCACATAATGGATGGGATTCATAATCGACATGTATGCCCATCCTTTGTTGAGGACCCAAGTTTGTACGTTGTGACCGCACAATTGGCACGAGGACTGCATACCCAATTGCGCGTAAGTGAGAAACATCAGGTTCCTACCCAGTCACCAGCTGTAACGCGGAGTAAGGTTGGTAGCAGTGGGCCTCAACGGGACCAACATAGCTGCATGCAAGATTGCATAGCTCCATGCAGAAATTAGAAGCTTGGTGCGCATTACCAAGATTCTATTTGCGAGACCATCTTGGGTGTGAACATAGGGAACTAAATGTTCAGCATCAATCCCAAAGGATATGCAATAATCATCGAAAGAATTCGATGTAAACTCTCCGGTATTATCAAGTCTTATGGATTTTATGGGATAATCCGAGTGGTGAGCCCTCAATTTCATGATCTGGACGAGAGTTTAGCAAAAGCAGTATTTTCTTATGGACAGTAGTGTAACATGTGATCACTTTGTCGATACATCAACCAATACCATTAATATTTAACTGGTCCATATGGTGGTTGGATATGTCCACAAATTTCCCTTGCATTCTGTGCAGAAAAATGGTGGTGTATGTACTAGTCTTTGCATATGATGGTCTAGTATTAAATATTCTTAACGAGTATGGCATAGTGTGTCATTATATACATGACCCTTATTCAGAAGGGGATGCACCTACGATGAGTTGAGGATTCAGTGCATCATACTTTGACCTGGGTGTCCCAAAAGGTCATGCCATAGAAGGTAGTTGCTTGAATTGGTTAGCTTCTAGCTAACAGATTTCAATTTCTCCAATGTACGCTTCTGGCCGCACACTCGGAGGTTATGCAAAGATATTCCATGCATTTTTCTCAGTGGTTTCAACGTGATAACTGTTGGTTCGAATATCCTTAATACTTAATAACGTTATTCTGGAACGTGGAGAATATAAGGCCTCATTAATGGTAAGTTCAATACCATTGGACAACATAAAGTAGGCTTTGCCATAGCCCTCTATCAGGTTGGATTGCCCTGATACGGTTATCACATAGGTATGAATAGACAATAAGTTTGAAAAACATCTCGGATCTGGGAGTATGGTGTGTGTAATAGCACTTTTAACCAGACAACAAACTTCCCCACAGAATATGTCTATTTATTTATTTAATTCAATGGATCACATGTATAAATAAGTTTATTGAATTAAATATATTCAAACATAACCACATTTCTATAATCCAAAATGATTGAAAACATAAATCACCAAAAATAATCCGAAGATGTTTCATTCATTAAGATGAAATAGATATGACATAAGGGACCAATTATACCTATGTCTTTGAGTTCTAATCCTCGGTATGTTCAGTAACTGCCTGAAAATCTATGATCTCTAGTGTGGAATCGATAGAAAATTACCCTTCAATAAAGTTGGTATTTCGAGTTCCGCGACCGGCGTAATACTTATCTACTGCTTCGGCTATCGCACAACAGGTGCGGGACCAGCAGTCAATTCCTCCACATCAATAACAAAGATCATGCTGATTCTGGTGGTGACAGGCCGGACCAATGTTCCTTTCAACTTGGGCTTGCTGAGTTATGGCATCATGGTTCCTACACTACTAAAAACAATTGCATTCGCTTCGGAAATTTACAACGGAAAACTTTTCCGTCGCAAAAAGTCAACTTTTGCGACGGCATGTGCTACGGATATTTTTCCGTAGTATATTTGCAAGTTTGTGCGACGGATATAATGTTTCCGTCGTATAATTTTAAACCAATTGCAACGGTTTTGCCACGCCGTCGCATAAATTGTTAAGGAAAAGTAAAAAAAAGAAAAAACTTTTCTAGATCTAGATCTGTGGCTACACTTTCCTTCTCATCCTCCTCTCTCTGACTCTCTCTCTCTCTCGCTACAGCTCTCTGCTCTTATCGATCTTCTCTTCCATGGCCACCCCGACCTCTACCACCTCTCTTATTTCCTCTGTCAATCACTCTATAACGATATGGTGGTGGTGGAATCACTGGGATTGCTGACGGAGTCGACCATAATGCCAAGAAGCACCGCGCGACGGCGTCGGAGCCTCTTCGATCATGGAGCTCAAAGCCTAGCTTTACCAGTCTCAAGAAGATTCCAAGAAGTACAAAGACCTCGCAGACCCCGACGCCGAGTTCCACCGCGCTAAGTAGAAGATCACCGCTCATGATGTCTTCTGAAGCACCGCGCGACGGCGTCGGAGCCTCTTCGATCATGGAGCTCAAAGCCTAGCTTTACCAGTCTCAAGAAGATTCCAAGAAGTACAAAGACCTCGCAGACCCCGACGCCGAGTTCCACCGCGCTAAGTAGAAGATCACCGCTCACGATGTCTTCTCTGCCAAGAACTCCGGCATCGACGCCTGGGCCCACAGGTACTCAACTTTCTATCTTATTGTCCAATTTTTGATATGGGTTTTGCTCTAATTTCCTTGATTATGCGCTGTTTAGGTGATATTTGGATCGTTCTAGGTTAGGGTTTTGGGATCGGATTATGGATTAAATTTTGAGTTGAGTTTTTAGGTACTGCTCAGTGATAAAGATGAGGTTTTTGAGCTCTCTATGTTGGGAACCATGACTCATATCACAGTTAATCAATTTTTGGTCTCATTGCTTAGAACATATAACAGTGGGTTAGCAAAAGGATCCCCACACGCATTCACCCGTCTCAAGGAATTGAGACTTGGTCCATTTTGGAATGAGATTGATTCATTCCCTGCTTTTTCAGGTTCTACCACAACTTGAATCTTGTGGGAATACCGAAGTTGACAGGCGCCACTAAATCTGGTGGAAAACATGTTGAGTTTGTTATCCATTTGGGTAGAACACCAAACACTGCATGAGTGCATGTAAATTGGACAATCTTATCAGAAAAGGTCAAAATGATCTACCTCTAGTACATATGTACGTGCTATCAGTAAGGATGTGATATGACTTGGACCTTTTCTACGCAAGTTGTGTTATTTGATGTGTCGGTAGTCATATGAGGGATAGTTTTAAGGGACTGTGAAAAAAAGTGAATATAGTAGTGAAGAATAAATGCACGGTTTACTTTTTCCTGCTTTTTTAGTTATTAATGATGCGTTGTGCGAACAAAGGCTTTGGGACATGAAATACAAAGAAGTGAAGAATTTCTATATGTGTGAAATTCAAAAAGACTTCACAATCGATGCTACTTTTAAAGGAAATCCATCACGATTTCTAAATCACAGCTGTGATCCGAACTGCGTCCTTGAAAAGTGGTTAGTGTGGTTTGACAGTACTACTTATATCTTGCTTTGCAATTTGAGATATTGCCCACTTCCAGATTTTGTTAAGATAATTTGCTCTTTCAATGTTGTTTTTAATCTTATAATTATTGAAGTGGTTATGTATATCCTATATGCTCGTGTTTAAACATGAATATGTATATGATAATTTGTTAAGCCAACATTTATGGTCAGACCAATCATTAAACATAACAGTCCTATAAACATAGTGCATAACATAGTTGTTTACATCTTAACTAATTATGGATCCTATATGCATCAGACAAGATTTATGGACTTCTAGAGCATCAAATTTTCTTAAGTAGCACGTTGTTGCTATTCCAGTAAATTTAGACAAGATTTTTTTATGGGTTCCAGCCAACTAGTAATAATATGTTTGGAATTTGATCCTCGAATTGTGGGTGCAAGAAATAGTCTCCATCTGGGGTACTCCAGATTAACAATGTCCGACTGGGCAGTACCACTTTGTTTTGTTTTGTTTTTCTTTTCAAAATTACTTATTTCTTTATCATATTTACAATTGTTATTAAATTAATACAGTGATATAATCCACTGGTAATACAACTGAATTCTCTATCTGCTCATTAGAATAAAATGTTAACCCACTATTAGGTCCCAAGTGCTAATCAATAATGTAAGTTGGTTTTTTTGCAGGCAAGTTGAGGGGGAAACACGTGTCGGTGTGTTTGCTGCAAGATCAATAGAAGTCGGAGAGCCATTAACATATGATTATAGGTATCCATGATTGAGTTTCTTATCTCAATGCTCCAATTCCATAAATGAAATGAGGTGTAATTATTAGGTTTTATGCATATCTCTCGTTGGTGGAGATATGGAATGAGTGCATGATATTAATAGTTTGTGCATTCATGGTATCCATGTGCAAGTACCCTCAGCAGATTTGTTTTTTGGTTCTCGGTTACAGATTATAGTAACGAGCTGGGCCACTGAATTATTTTCTTGGGGACCTGTTTCAATCAACCAGACCAAGTGAGCCACGTGTCATAATGGGTCCTTGAAAGAAACCTTTCCCCCCATTCTGTTGGATAAGATCATTAACACTTTGGTTATGTCCATCAGTACCTTCCCTGACATTAAAATCCAAGCATGATTGCCTCAATTGCATATATGATAATGATATGTTGTTTTCAGTGTATAGTTTAAACTAGTTTTTAAACATCAAGCGTTGATAGGTGTAAGGTACATGCTTGCATACTTAATATGTGCTCTGAAGTCATTTCTTTGGTTTTAAGATGTTTTCCTGTAGATAAAGAGTACATTTTCTGAGCAAGAAGAAATCTGTTTTCATTCTAATAGTTAGAGCAATGATTACATCTTATAGGAGGAGAATGGAGGCCCCTACAAGGCATCAATTCCATTGATTCAGGCCACAAGCCCATAAGCAGATGTTTTACTTGCTTATGAGATGAATGGAGAGGTAAGTTGAATCCTACAGTTATGCCATTTGTTCAGCTTTGCTTATCAATCACATGTTTCTGGTTTATTGCATAAGTATTTGGTTATGTCCCTGGTGCATTTTGGTCGGCCTTGTAATTTCTTGCTTTGCCTCGTTTTCATTTCTGCAGAGTAGATCCTCTAGTGTTCAATTTTTTGGCACATGGCATCAGTATATTACTCTCACATTGGGTTTTGTTTTATATTCTCTTATCATGTGAAGACTGTGAAATCCTGAAACTGATTTTTTTATTTTTTTTCTTTACCTAAGGTTGTTTTTAGAATGAGTTCTTTTATCTTGTCAGTTGGGTACCTTTATCTTGTTCTCTTTATTCATTGTTATTGATAGAGATTGTTAATTAAATTAACTTTATGTTTGTTTGCTTAGCATCAGTGGGTGTTGAGATGACGTGTTTGAAACCTAGAAGCCCACCTAGCCTAAATTCTATCCCTTCCACCGTTTTGCCTTTGTCTTCTTTTCTTTTTGGGCTTTTGTTTCCCATCGAGAAACGGATTTGGGGAGGGTACTACATAGTTCCAGATTTCTTTTCTTTGAGACGGGGGATTAAAGAGAGAAGGAAGAGAGGAATTTAGACCTTGGTTTTGAAAGAGAGTACAAACTAAGCTTGTTTCTGGTTTGGGTATTAAGAAGCTCGGGTACTAAGTCAAGGGTGAGGGTTTCATGTTTCTACTTTGTGGTATCCTCTATCTATTTTCTTTATTTTGTTAATCTCCTTATTGGTTTTTACTTTGGAGTATTGGGTTTTGGATCTTGATTATATGTTCTGTTAGTCATCAACTCAGTATGTGTTTCGAATTGTGAATTTGATGGTTTTATTGTGCTGCAATTGTTATGGATCATGATTTGAGAATTACCTTAAAATTAATTGTGTTTTCAATCCTCTAGTCAACAAGAGAGTGGTGTTGGAAATGTGCACATTACATATGACGTGACCATGATTAGTGGCACGGTCATTGAGCTGTGGTAGCTCGGGGGCTTTGGAAGCCTGATTATTTTCATGTCTGAGTTTGCTGTGGCAACTGGTTGTGTTGGAGTTTAGATTTTTCTGTGATTAATACCAGTGGGTTGATCATGACTTGGGTGATAAATTTTGGTGCTGTTTACTTTTCATTTGGAGTACTGATTGTTAGTCTTTATGTTTTCATTTATTTTTGTTTAGCTACTCACTGAGCTTTAGTTGCTCATGCCTCCTTTATTTTATTTTTTTTGTTTCTTTGCAGATACTTAGGTAGCAGGGTTGTGAAAAGAGTGCCTGAGTGTTAAGAGTTATGTCTTTGTAAATTTCCTTCTTTAGTTTTGATGTTTTGGTGCCACTGGGCATTATCCCTTGCTGTAAGGGTTTTGATCATGTTTCTATATAGTTCAACTCTTGTATATATGTATTATTGTATATACGTAATATGTTTCTTTGGAGTGGCTTAGATGGTACTAGCTTTGGTGTGCAATTCACACCATTTTTTTTTTTTTTTTATAAATGAAATATTCTTTTGCGACGGCAAAGTATCCGTCGCAACAAATTCACCCCAATTTTTTTTTAAAATTAAATATCTTTTTGCGACGGCAAAGTATCCGTCGCAAATAGTTTAGCCATTGCGACGGCAACAGTTTTCCGAGGCAAATACTTTTTGCGACGGCATTTTACCGTCGCAAATGGATTTTGTGACGCCACCTATTGTAACGCCAACATTTCCGTCGCAAAAGGCTCAATTTTCCATCGCGAAAAGTTTTTTCCGTCGCAAAAGCCCAATTTGCCGTCGCAAAATAGGCGTCGCAAATGCAATTTTTTTTAGTAGTGCTACCACGTGGAGCCTAATTACGTGGCCTCTTGGTCTTTGGCCAAGTGGCAGATGGTCATATGGGTTAATTTCGTTCTACCAATCATGTTTTGCTTCAAGCAAGAAATGGTCATATGATGGTGAAAGTGCTCTTCCAGAGCGACCCAAAGAGTCTGTATATCCTCTTCATCGGATACTCAACTTGGAGTGCTTTCTCCATATGTTTCTTTACGAAAATTATGGCACTAATATTAAAAGCCTCAATGACGACATTGTTAGCATTGATTGTTGATCTCATCTTCTTTACAGTCAGATGAATTTTCACATCTTGAGTTCACTTTAGATAGTTTCTTCTAGAGACCTCCAAAGCAACAAAGTCAAACATGTTGAGATTTGACATTTCTTACAGGAAAGGAACAAATAATATTAGTGCTTTGGGTAATATCATCCATAAGCAAGTAATGAGAACTTCAGGTTCTATAACATGGTATGAAAAATTGGATTAGACATGTAAAATCTACTGGTTTTATCATGTGTGGTGAATTTATGAAAGGAAACTTCAAGTTTCTTAAATGGCATTATCGAAACTACAAGTTCGATTTATATATGAACTACGGGTTCATTTAGAACTTCTAGTTCATTAGGTACCTGCATTTTCTACACATATATTCTAGTGAAAAAATTTAGACAAGTAACACAATAATATTGAATAAAGTAAATTGTAATAATATCTCACAAATTGGATAAATAAAAATCACAAATCAATTGAGATATTAATTGCATGCTAGTAATATGACAGATTAATTATCATACAATTATGTAAATAAATGCTTCTGGCAATTAATTACACATATTAGATATGGAGAATCTATTTACAATATGAAATCATTTTTCGTTTTATTTTGATACTGCTGGACCAAAGAAGGAGTGGGCTTGATAGTGAAGCCTATCGAGCTTAGTCTGCGGGCTCGTTACCTAGGCTTTCATGTGCTAGTCAAAGAGTATGTGAGGCCTGCTAGGCTGCTAGGTCCCGTGGAGGGAGAGTGGGCCTGCTGGGCTCAGGTTGGTCTGCCAAAGAATGAAAAATTATTACTCAACCCTTTCGGTAACTCCAATTGAATACAACCAGGTAAGGAAGGATGAAGTTTAGGTGGAGCGAGGCTCACTTAAGTACACAGTCTCATTTGAACCTTACCTAGACATCGCATCCAACTGGATGAGCCTACTTTGAGAAGATTCATATATAACTTTTGTCATGGTAACATGTAGTGAGCTGCCATTCTGGCCTTGCAACTTGGGCCTGAGCTTCTGACTCGAATTTGTTGTTATGACTTTGGGCTTGATTTGAGCTTCTGACTCAGCCTCTATTAATATTCACAATTATAACAAAACCAAATTCAATATATGTTATTAAATCGTAACGTAAATAAATTAATGCAGCGGTTATATACCTAAGGAAATGGGTTCAAATCCCGTAAATGTTTCTGGCATTACGTACAGGTAATAAATTTAGCAAATGCTTCTGACACAATGTTTATGTAATAATCGCGTAATAATTTAGCCCATAATGCTTCTAGCATAAAGAATTATAATGGCAGATTCAAATTTGTGTAACAAAAAATTAAGCCCATAATTCACGCAATACACAATATTCAGATGTAGTAATAAAAGATACATTGTGAAATTATTATGGCAATTATTTTGGATAAATGTCAATCAAAACTAAAACATGAATTGAATCAATTGATCAATCACCAATTAAATGGAGTAGAACCTGCTTCTGGCAGTATTAATATTAAATGGTGGTGATAATTACCAATTGGCCATAATGGCACAGTGGACAACATGCTGTGCTGGTACACACTGTGTCTGGGTTTGAATCCCAGAAATAGTAGATTTTATTTTTGCATGATTGATTGATGCTCTTTAGTTGTGAATTGGTGATACTGGACCAAGTGCAGCCAAACTATCCTAATTTTTTTTCTTTTCCAATCAAACAATCCAAAACACATGAACAAATATATACAAATACGTATACCAAGTAAATAAATCATATTTTTGCATGATTGATTGATGCTCTTTAGTTGTGAATTGGTGCTACTGCACCAAGTGCAGCCAAAGTATCCTAATTTTTTTTCTTTTCCAATCAAACAATCCAAAACACATGAACAAATATATACAAATATGTATACCAAGTAAATAAATCATGTAGGATTTGCTAGGGTTCATGCATTATGGTGATTTTTCATATTCAATCAATACGCTTCAATAAGCAAGAAGCATGAATATAACATTAGATTTTGGAAAACATTACTTGATGAAGGACGGATGAATCTTCAGCTTATGTGTGCAGAACTGAGAGGGTTGTCTTCTCAACCAATCCAAGAGCTATTCGCCTCTTCTGGACAGCTCCCACTTTGAATAGTGTACAGGTCTCAAAATTACTCCAATAAGTCTGAAATTTGGAGGGCAGATAGAAGAGGCAGAGACGAACAACTTTGATGAAGGAAATATTTTGATCTGAGGTCCCGATCAAGAGGTTTCAGGGTATGCAAACAGGCTGCAGCAGGGGGTTTTTTTTTTCTCTGACTAGGGCTTGGGTTAGAGCTTCGTGCTTATAACGTGTTGTAAAACAGAAAAAATTTTGAGTGAGAGAGAAAGAGTTTGGACACAGAGAATCAGATTGTCTCCATTCATATCACCATGAGGGGGTTTATATAGGAGTACATGATGTATACAAATAGGCAACGTTTAATAGCAGCGTCAATTACTACTATTCACAATCCTATCAATCACTAATCTATAGTGAAAGACATGTATGACTCTCCATCTATTTACATGATATTAGCCATAATTATTTACAACATTTCCATATTTATCTTATTTGTTAATTAAGAAAAGATTTGATTAAGGGGGAGTTTTCCTCCCTTATAAAAGGTTTCGAAACTGAAGTTAGAGGGTGGGTTTTTGAATGCATAAAATTGTTCCTACGTGAAAAACTATTTCTACTTGTTTCATGTTTTCATTGTATAATCTCTCACATTCATTCTCAAGATCAGTGATTCATTTGAGAGCAAGGAAGGTTGAAGATAGATTGTCTAGAATGTTGTTTTAGGAGTTAGAACAGTTGTAAAACAAGTTAGCATTTGTTGCTAAATGAAAGTGTTTGTTATGAACAACACTACTTGTATTCTGTAAACTCTGGTATTTCATATTGGATTGTTCCTTCGTGTTGGCTACATTAAAAGCCACGCAATGAAGTTTCTTCAGTGGAGAGGTTTACACTGCGTCAGCAACTTTCCGTGTTGTGAATTATATTTTCCCTAGATAAATTCATTGAAATAAAACACTTTCATCAATACTCGTTCCATCAAGTATTTTCAACTAACTAATGAAACGGAGAAAACCCAAGTCCAACTGCTAATCTCCTACGCAGCCAGGCAGAATTTTCATCAAAGGTTGTGGAAGTTCTTTTCTCTTTGGGTCCAAAAAATAGAGACTAGAAACTACCCAAAACATAGAGCGTGTACTGAGGCCTTCAAAAGTTAATTAATCTTGTCCCAAACTTGTTATGATTAGATATTCAATAGAATTTCAGTTGTGGGTTTCATATTTTACACTATAGCAAAGCCTCATTAGCATGTCACCATACACAATAGTTCCAGTGCAAGAATGTTTTAACCCCTGGTAAAACAGAGGCAGTAATTTTGAAAGAGGGAAGGTGAAGAGAAGAAGATAGCTTCTCTTTCCATTGGTACAATTCAAAGGGTAGAGGACATGCAAGGGAGCTGTATTGCTCCTCCAAGCAAACCATAAGTTAATCCACCTTCAAATAAACTGGGGAGGTAAGAAGAAATATCCAATAAATTTTGTTTCATTCTTTTCTAAATGCACTTCTGCATCCTGCCTCATGCATCCAGCCTTCCAAAACATGAGGTAAAAATTGGTCATCATAGAAAAGATCCCATATTAAATCGTCAAAAAGTAAATATAATGTGTTGACCATCTGGTTCACCATAATGAATAGGCATGCAAAGAAGTAGGCAATGAGGCATAATTCAAAATCTAGAATATATGTTGAACCAAGAGCTGTCACTTACCGAAGGATCAAAGGATTTTCCCACAGTTGGCACAGATGACACATGCAAACTCTTCATAATCTCAACAAATTGCTTGTAGATACCCTGGTAACTTGTATCAATTTTCTTCTCATTTTCAGTTTCAGGTCTAATTTGTAATTTTGCTCTCTCAAAATTGTCAACCATGGGTAAAACTGTAAAAGGCTCTCAATTACTTCTCCTTGAGCATCAGTCCTAACGGTAAGTCTCTTTTTCTCAAATCTTTTTCTACAATTATCAAAATCTGCTAGCAGTTTCCTTCCCTGATGTTACCTCTGCTGATATAGATGATACTTTCTGGACTAATTCATTTTGCTTATCTTCTATTACTTCTATCCTTGCCTCAGTTTCAGATACAGTCTTTTCATCTTCATTGAAAATAGCATCCTTGTAAACTTTAAAGAATGGTTCCCAAACTGGGCAATTGTTGTTGATCTGCTCCACTGGTTTCTACATTATCCTCTTTGGCATTCACCTAGAAATGAATTGCATAAGTATTTCATGTACAAGTGAGAATGTATATACTACAAAACAAATGACCATAAACAGAAAATATCAAATTAACTATACATATATAAGTTTGAAGTGTTGATTAATGAGTTGCGCAAATTACTGAGGATAAATATGCAAGGTGTAGAAACAGCATTGAGATTTAACCTAGTATAAACAGCCTGTGGCTTTCAAGGGTCTAAATGAGTTCAAGTCTGAAATTGTAATGCTTACTACAGTCTGCCACTGGGTTGGACTTATCACTATTGTTTGAAGGGAAATGAGAGGCATATAGTTTAGATACATTCGTCTCAAGGATTTCCTAGTAGGTTTTGTTAAACTGGAAACAGGAAGTTGTGAAGCCGCTTGAATGAACTAACACACTGAATATTTCCTTGATCTTACAAGAAGGGTCGTATTGAATTACATACTATGTTTAGCCAACCGAAGTGTGCAACTTCAGTGAAAATTTTGAGATTGGTACGAATAATTTTTTCGGCTACAACTGCGTAGGTATTAAACCTAGCAAAACCAAAGGGAATGCTCGACCTTCTACTTTCAAGTGGCTCATACATTTCTTTTTTCAAGTTAACAAATAGTTATTAAAAGTCAGCAATAGTCATAGGCAAGAATTCTAACCTACTGCAATGCCAGCCACCATTTCCGTAATGCAATTTGGATACAAAATCCTTCTTTGTTTTTTGATCAAAATAGTTCGAATGTTTGATATCTACACAACCAGAATATGACCGAAAACAAAGTACTGAGTCAGCCTTATTCAACCAAAGCAAGCATGTTGAACACATCCGTTGCACCAAAAATAAGCTTAAAGTTAAACCCATGACCATTTCCCCAAAATCCCTAGATGAATTATGGCAACAAATTCATGAAAATTATCGAAAGTATAAAAATATAAAGATGAGAGAGAATGATCAAAGCGTACATACTGGAAGAACAGAGCCTCAAGCAGCCAGATGAGATTTGAAAAACGAGCCACGCTTGCTGCTGCTGCGGCTATGTAAAACTATGGGGGAAGAGTTGGTGACTGAAAAGCCTAGAAGAGGTTGAGGAGGAGGAGTAGGAGCAATGAGTTTTGACTTTTGAGGAGAAGGAAGTAGAAACGCGTTCGGGATGACGAAGTAGTTGTTTGGATAAACAACGAATTCGCCATTAGAGTTTTTCTTAAGTGACAAAAGGAGCTCTGATTTACAAGGGGGATTAGTCTTTTGAGCTCTTATGCATGGGTGATGGAGGTATACTATATGAGAAATGGTCATGAAATGTGCTCTCATAGTATTAATGACAGATTATCAAATTGTGTTTTAGTTTTAGTGAAAACGAAGACACTGCGGTAGTGCGGTTGATCAAGTGGATTATTGTTGAAACGAAGTTGAACGCAGAGAATATTTTGAAAATGAGCTCAAAATATCTCAATCATTACATCCAACGGTCAGTTTCCACAATGTCTTATATCTTTATGGGGTTGTCTTTAGAGGAATGCAATTAATAAATATAGTGTTATTAAGTTGTCATCGGTTGACCATATGGATCAAAGTCAAAAAAATAATGAAATTAGTTGATTTTTTCACAACAAACATAAAATATCTCAATCATCTCATCTAACGGTCAGTCTAAAAAAAATTCAATTTCCTCATATTTGTCGTTTTTTAGAAGTCTACATCACTATATAAGCAATATACAAGTTATACAACACTAGTAGACACATAGGTATTTCTAGCGATTTGCAAACACAAAATTGAAATTCGATATATTTGATATTACCCATGTATTTAACTCATGTTAAGAGGTACTGCGAATAAAAATTAACTTGGTCGGGCTTCATTTTCATATTGGTCAAAGGAAGCCAACACAATATATGATTATGCTTCCCTAAGGGAAGCTGAACTACGGGGAGATGTTGTCCCTGCGAGAGTGATAGCATTGATAGATTGAGAAAAGAAGTTGCGAGGGAGTGATTACGAGTAAGCTGCGGTGAGCTTTTGATTATGTACATGCACCATCTGAGACTGTGAGTTGTTTGAAAACTTTCTGATACCTTTGATGTTATGTAGTCCATCTCATTGATTTGTTATGCACTTAACACTGAGTTTATTTGATTTGCAATGCATAGAAAGAAGAAGGCCGGTGGGCAGAGAAACAAAGAAGAGCTTCCGGTCAAACCAAAAGAAAGCAATGCAGCAAAGAAAACTAGTTCCATTTGAGTCACAAATCCAGTCCATTGACTCCATTCGACTTTTGTTTTGTTTTTTTTTTTTTTTGAATCAACAGAAAATCAAAGATACCCCTTTCACCTGAACTTTCCATCTTCCATTACACTAACCAACGACATTAGCAGCCACGAATCCGAACGATGGTTTACCGAACTTGTTGATAGCCTTGTGTCAAATTTAGTTGCATTCTCATTCTTGAGATTCGTATATCTCGTGTGAGCCTTCATTTCAAGTTCTGGACGAATGAAATAAATTCTAGTGATTTAAAGATTTTCATCTCAAAAGTACTTTTAGTTTCCGCTGTGTTTTTCAAAAAGTTTTCGAACAAAATGCCTAACGGTTCTCTAGGATGTAAATCGAGAGTTCGGTTTATGTTTTAGAGACTCGCTGCACTGTAACGAGCTTAGGCTGATGAGGTGTAGCTTGGGGCGTTACAGAAAGTGGTATGGCCTTCTATAGCTTCAGACCTCGGATTTCAAACAAAACCCAACGACCTAGACTTATTCGATCTCCAACAATCCCAAAAGAGATCACCAGATTCAAAAAGTGGGAATAGCTGACTTATCAATTGCTCCGTAACTCCGTTGCTTATCAAATTTGGGGGCTTAGGTCACTCTGCATATTCTTCTGTTTCACAATTTGCTGTAATTTTGATTTGGGATTTTAAGATTGTGATGGAGAGTGACGTGATCACCTCTCTGATGGAGAAAGTCCGAAATCTGAGCACCTAATTGCGATTGCAGACAAAGTGCGGTGTAAATTGAGCTCTTGGAAGGGGAAACAACTATCCCAAGCTGGTAGATTGCAGCTTATTTCTTTGGTGATTCATGGTATTTTGACCTACAGTTTCCAAGTGTATGAGTGGCCCAAATCATTGTTGAAGACAGTCCAACGATGGATTCGAAATTTCTTTTGGAATGGGGATCCTCTCAAGGATGGCTCTGCACTTGTTGCATGGAGCAAAGTCTGCACCCCAAAAGAGCAAGGGGAGTTAGGCCAAAAAAATATTTTTACCTTGAATAAAGCTTTATTATTGAAGAGATGTTGGGATGTGGTGTCATGCGCATCAAGCTCAGCCAAGCTTCTCCATGAGAGATTTGTAAAAGGGGGTCTGCAGCCATGTTCTTATTATAAAAAAATCTTCAATTTGGCTAGGGCTCAAGAAGCTGTGGCCACCACTTCTCGACGGAGTTCAGTGGCTAGTAGGGGATGGCACTTCAATTCGATTTTGGAGAGATAACTGGTTAGGGGAAGTTCTAGCAAATTCCGCCAATTATGCTCTAGAGGTCCAAGAGCTGCTCAACGACAAAGTTTGTGATTTTATTACTAATGGGCAATGGTGTCTTCCCGCAAGCTTCTGTCACACATTTCCAGAAGTAGCCCACTCAATTCATTCGGTGGAAATCCCAACAGAACCCACAGTGGACCAAGTTATCTGGTCAGCCACGGCTTCAGGCTCTCTAACAACTAGAGAAGCTTACAACACCCTTGCTCCTCATTTATCTGGGCCCTTGTGGTGTAAGTACATTTGGCATGCTGAAATTCAACCTAGGAAAAGTATTACAACGTGGAAAATTCTACTACACAAGATTCCAACTAATGATTTCATTCAAAAACGTGGGACCAGTCTTTGTTCAAGGTGCTTAGTTTGTAATAAAAGTCAAGAAACCACACAACACCTTTTTCTTACATGTGATATTGCTGCGGCACTTTGGGATTGGCTTTTGCAATTATTTAGACTTCATCTTTCTCCAGGTGCGTCCCTACATGATTTATTCCAAGATCACTTCCTTTCTTCTCTTAATAGGTCCTCAAAGTTACTATGGTACATATCGGTGTGTAATTTGCTTTGGTCCCTCTGGCAAGAAAGGAACCAAAGGAAGTTTGACAATGGTGAAATTTGTCCTGCCCGATTAAAGCAATTCTTTGTACTATCTCTAAAAGAATCTGCAGGCCTGGCTTTTGCATCTTATTCCTGCACCTCGTCGGTACTGCCCATCTTTGCTCTCTTGGGCCTATCTCCTTTGCTATATTCTGCTCCTCGGTACATCCCAGTGGGTCTGGAATCCCCCACCAGTTGGCTGGTTCAAAGCGAACTCAGATGGTTCCTTTCATGACAGTGACCATGCTAGATATGGTGGAGTTTTAAGAAACAGCGAGGCCACATTCTTGGGTGCCTTCTCTTGTAAAGCAACAGTCGCTTGGCCTATTGATGCTGAGATCCTGGCAGTTATTAAGGTAATTAAGGTGGCTCGTGAGAAGAACTGGTTTCCTTTGTGGATTGAGACAAATTCCATGTTAGTATTGCATTATTTCAAGCATCCTAGCATGGTCCCATGGCGTCTCCGCACCCGTTGGAAGAACTGCATGAAGTCTTTTCACCAGCAGCAGGTTTATATCACTCATATATATAGGGAAGGTAATCGTGTGGCTGATAAGCTTGCAAATTATGGTTCCATGAATATTGGTACAACCTGGTGGAGTTCAATTCCACAATTTCTAATTAGTTCTTTTGGTCATGACTTTACAGCTAGAACAGATTACCGGTTTGCTTAAACGGTTTGTTTTTTTGTTCAAGTTTGCGAGTCCACTAGTGCAGTACCCTGTTTTATGTAGCTTTCTTTTTTGGAGGTGGTTTCGGCCTAGTCCCCTACCTCCTGTACTTTGGCCTTTCGGCCACCTATTATTAATAAATTTTCTAGCGAGGGATGGGCGGTGGGTCCCCGGTTGTAGTGGTCTCCTTCGGGGTTGTGTGGGTGCTTAGGCACCCCTTTCAGATCGCTGTAGAGGGGCTAATATCGCCTAATCCTCGTTAGTTAAAAAAAATATATATGGAGGAATGCAACTTGGGTTTGATGATAATCACACGGATGATTCATTCCTCGATTTTTCAACCAGGCTTTTACCTCTTCTGCATATTACGTTACTACCCTTATCTTTTCACTGCAACACCAATACTTTTAACTGATAACGTTGGTTATTTTCATAATTATATCTGCCATTCTTATTTAAATCTTGTGAACAGCAACCATCCACGCGCACTGGGCCCACAAGGGCGTACACGCTGTTTAACAAAATAATGCTCACTGCAGTACTGCACCAAGGCACCCAAATGCCCCATTTTACCCCTTATTTTGCCTATGATTTACCTGGACCTTGGTACATAGTAAAATTTTTGCACTGCAAGACCATAATAGTCAAGAGTGTCAGTCTCCATGAAAAAGTTGGTTCCGTATCATGCCATGCATTTACATAAAAAAAAGACCTTAATAAATCAATAAGACCAACCTCCACCATACATCTTTTTGTTTTTCTGAGGAGATATTCATCCATCGAGTATATTTAATCTTACTGCTCACTAGCTCTTAATTATAATTTGAATACGGTCGTCGATGGCGGGCTACAGCATTTCCACGCTTTGGAAAATTTTACTAATATATCCA
This sequence comes from Rosa lucieae, assembly GCA_024704745.1. Classification (NCBI taxonomy): domain Eukaryota; kingdom Viridiplantae; phylum Streptophyta; class Magnoliopsida; order Rosales; family Rosaceae; genus Rosa; species Rosa lucieae. The sequence continues at coordinate 65,014,267 of CM045498.1, forward strand.
TAATATTTGTCCTTACAAGAATATAAAAAAAAAGAGTTTAATTCCATATGTAAGGTCCTTGCAGTTTAATTTTGGGTTTAAAAAATTCACGAGTGGGAGGAATACTTCTATTATTTTTTTTTATGAGGTTCACAATGTCGGAAATAATGCATTTTAAAGCAAGATATTGCTATCAGGTGTTACCCGGATATATCCTTATAAAACAAAGTGTTATTCTCATTCGTAGTCTTCGCCATAAACAGAGACCAGCAGCATTCTAAACTCCTTCAATGACTACCAAAATAGATCTTTCTTCTTCTTCTTCTTCTTCTTCTTCTTCTTCTTCTTCTTCTTCTTCTTCTTCTTCTTCTTGTCCTCCTCTTTCTCTATTTCGTAAATTGACATACGATGTGTTCCTCAGTTTCAGAGGTAAAGATACCCGCAAAAATTTCACAGACCATCTTTATACCGCTCTCAAACAGAGAGGAATAAACACATTTAGAGATAATGAAGAACTTAAGAGTGGGGAGTCAATTGATCTAAATCTCTTGAAAGCAATTGAAGGATCAAGATATGTTATTGTGGTGTTTTCTCAAAACTACGCCGATTCTTCGTGGTGTTTGGATGAGCTTGCAAAAGTCGCTGAATGCAGGAAAGCCATGGGAAAAACAGTCCTCCCTGTGTTCTACGATGTTGATCCAAATGAGGTGAGACGACAACAGGGCAATCACTTTGAGAAAGCATTTGAGAAGCATCAAGAGCGGTTTGGAGACAATCCAGATAAATTGCAGAGGTGGAAAGACGCTCTTGCTGAAGTAGGCAATCTCTCTGGATGGCATCTGCAAGATATGTAAGCTTTCCATGCATCTAACTACAGTTGATAATCTTTGAGGAACCTTTTTATTACGTTAGTTGTGATTTCATACTAATGTAATTGAGAATTCGTTAATCAAAAGCAGAGCTACACCGTGTTACATCTGTCTCAAAAACTATAAAGGTTGCGAGAAACCTTGGTGTAGAACAAAATCAAATTAAATTTCTAATTCTTCTAATCAGAAATTCAAAATGAAGAAATAGATTGGCATTATATAATGTTCCCACTATCTCTATTTCATAGCAACTTTATATTTTATACACATAATATATGTAAGAATGATTATTTCATTACGTTACAGGTACGAATCCAAAGTTATTCAAGAAATTGTTGAAAAGATTTTCACCGAATTAAATCAAACAATCTCAATATCTGAGGGTTTAATTGGGATGGATTCTCACCTGAATGAAATGCTTTCGTACTTAGACATTGGGTGTCCCGATGTTCGTATCATAGGGATTTGTGGGATGGGCGGTATTGGTAAGACAACTATTGCACATGTGGTTTTTGAATCGGTAAAAGCTCATTTTGAAGGTTGCAGCTTTCTTGAGAATGTGAGAGAAGTAACTGAAAAGCACGGTGCAGTTCATTTACAACAGCACCTTCTTTCGAATTTGCTGAAATGTAGTGTAAATGTAGAGAACACTAAAATGGGAAAAAGTATAATGAGGCAAAGACTACGCACTAAAATGGTTCTTATCATTCTTGATGATGTGGACCAAGAAGAACAATTGGAAGCATTGTGTGATAGGGAATCGTTTGGTCCAGGGAGTAGAATCATCATAACTTCTAGAGATGAACATTTGCTCAGTGCAGTTGAAGGAGATAAAGTATATAAGGTGAATTCATTAACTGATGCTGAAGCTCTTGAGCTCTTCCGAATGAAAGCCTTTAAGAAAGACCAGCTGGTTGGGGAAGATTTTCTCAAGCTATCCAAGGAATTTTTGAAATATGCTAATGGCCTTCCACTAGCTATTACAGTTTTGGGTTCTTCTGTTAAGGGTAGAAGAGTAGAGTTATGGTTAAGTGCATTGGATAGACTAAAAAACAATCCTAAAAAAAAAATTATCAATGTTCTTAAAGTTAGTTTTGATGGATTAGAAGAAACAGAAAAAAAAATGTTTTTGGACATCGCATGTTTCTTTAAAGGAGCGTATAGAGATCATGTTACAAGAATACTACTAGGTAGTGACCACAGTCCGGACATTGATATAGAAGTTCTCATAGAGAAATCTTTGGTAACTTTGTTTGGAAGAAGATTAGGGATGCATGACTTGGTACAAGAATTGGGTTGGGAAATTGTTCGTCAAGAATGTCGTGAAGAGCCTGGAAAACGTAGTAGGTTGTGGCTTTCTGATGAAATCATTCATGTACTTGGTCGGAGTAAGGTAATGAAATAGCTGAGTGCTGAAACTCATTTATTGTTTTTTTTTTTTGTTATGGTCTATCTTGTGCAAAAACTAATTCTTTGCTGTTTGTTATTAGGCGACGAGTGCAGTTCAAAGCATATCCCTCCAATGTCGAAGAGAAGACGATGTTGTCCACTCAAGTGATGATGCCTTTTCAAATATGGACAGATTGAGATTGCTCAAGATTTGTAATTTGAAGTTCTCTGAAAACATCAGATATCTTTCTAATGAGTTACAGTATCTTGAATGGCATAAATGTCCTTTGGATTTTTTCCCGTCAGACTTTCAACCGGATAAACTTACCGTGGTTCTTATGTTTCATAGCCGCATCAAACAACTATGGAGGGGAAAAAAAGTAAGATCATAATTAATTTTATGCATGTTGATAAAGCTGATAGTTTAGATCCTAGTCTCATTTATTAGGAAAGATGAAGTAGCTTTTTTGAATTATATAACTAATATTATAAAGTCCCTGGTCGTTCTCAGTTACACACATCAAACAAAAATTAATATGCCATTCTCATACTAAGATTGGACATTACTTTCACGTCAACGTGTCTGTAATTCTACTAATTTCTGTAATTTGGAATCACAAAGGAATGTAATAACTATTTTAAATCACGTGATAATCATCTTTGAAATTATGCCAGGGATGGAGCATGCTACGGGTTATTAATCTGAGTGGTTCAAAATACTTGATGTCGACTCCAGACTTCACTGAGGTTCCAGATCTTGAAGAGTTGGTGCTTCAAAATTGCACAAGCTTGGTGGAGGTTCACCCATCTCTCGGATTTCTGAAGAAACTTGGCTATTTGGATATGAAAAATTGCGAGTCTATTGAGAGCATTCCACCTTTCACTACCTTGGAATCCCTTCAAATATTGAGGCTTTCACTCTGTTCAGGACTGAAGAAGGTTCCAGAAATTGAAGGAAATATGAAAAGCTTGCTGGAGCTTTATTTGAATGGGACCAGCATTGAGGAATTACCTCCATCAATTGACCGTTTGACTGGTCTTACCACTTTGGATCTGACAGATTGTAAAAACCTTTTGCATCTTCCCAATACCATTGGGTGCTTGACATCTTTAAAAAGTCTCCGTCTAGCAGGTTGCTCCAAAATTGATGAGGTTCCTAAGAATCTGAATGGTATGAAACGTCTGGAGATGCTTACAATTGGTGGAACTTCCATAAGGGAGTTATCATTCATCGTAGGCATGAAGAATCTACAGTTACTATGCTGCGAAGGATGTAAATGCCTAGTTTCAGGATCATGTAAAGTCCTGGCTTCCTTATCGAGTTTGATAGAGCTACACTTGAATGATTGCAATCTGATGGATGGAGAAATTCTCAATGATCTTAGCAGCCTAATCTCCTTAAGAATGTTAGATTTAAGTGGTAATTTCTTTGTACGATTACCTGAAAGTATCTCTCAACTCTCAAAGCTCAATACTCTGCGCTTGACGAATTGTAGACAACTTCAATTGCTGCCCAAGAAGCTTCCGTTAAGTCTTCGAAACGTGTATGCACAAGATTGTACTTCACTGACGGATTACCCAAATCAAATCAAAGTATTGAATTCATCGGAGTCGGGAGTGACTATTGTCAACTCCCTCAATTCTTCAGCACTTGAAGTCTCAGAATCCAGAGCGGTCATTTATCCACGAAATGAGGGGGAATCTACAGAGCTGCTTTTGACACATGAGAATACAGAGGGGAAACAAGTTGATCATTATTTGCCACTGAGAAGTGTAGCGCATCAAAGAGAAGAAGTATCTCTCTCTCATAACAAAAACAGAGCATATATCTATAAATCTATCCTTTTTCTCAACCAGTAGTTAACGATGCTTTTGTGTTTTACGTTGCAGGTGTCTTCCTGGTCAAATTTCGCTATCGTAATTCCTACAGATGAAATTCCAGAGTGTTTCAGCACTATATCTACCAGAAATCCCATATCAATCCCGATGCCTCAAAATCTGACCGATGATAACAAGTGGAAGGGACTTGCCGCGTGTGCTATATTCTCAGTCAAGGGGCATACTGCTCTCTCTGTTATTGAACCGGATCCTGAATTTTCTAATTACTCGTATCAAATGACATTGGAAACCGATGCTGGGCGTCTGAAACCATATGTGTTGGATAGGAAAGACCTTCTTCCCCCTCTTGGATCAAGTTCTCATCTGCTTATGATTTTCTATATATCTAGTTCAAAGAAGTACTATCCACAATGGGAATTAGACATTTCAACTGCGGTGAGTGCTACGTTTGAAACCACCAATTCATCCATGGTGGTCCAGAAATGTGGAATTGGTCTAGTCTATGAGCAAGATGCTGGAATGTATTCCAGGATAGTCGATGGGGATCAACCGATTTGTCTGAATGAAGTTGAGGACGCCGCCTCTATACGGGAGTCTAGCTGGCTTAGTCAATCATTAAAATGGTAGAATACATTTAATTTTCTGATCCACAACTAGTTAAATGCCACTATTGTCTTTCTATCTGCGTACTTTAATGTATTTCCAGTTAATTATATATGTGATTGCAGGGAGAAATTCATTCCACCCTTGGAAGAACAATCCAGACTTGTGCTGAGAAAGAACCTTGAGTCTGTTCTTCCAAGATACCTTGAGGTCGATCCAACTGTGTTTCTCTCTAGCTAGTTTATATGATATCTCTTTAATCTCTATATCTTTGAAATAATAGAGGTTACTAATTAATTAAATTTCTCATTTTCAATATCTCAGGCGCTAAACCGTTCTTCTATAACGTACAAATTTAACCTCAGAGGAAGCCCAGGGTGGTTTCATAAGTCATTTTCCCCTGGCACGAGGTCAGATTTTATCGTAGTGTCAATCAAGCTGCCCCAAAATCTGCACACGAGCAAGAAGTGGATGGGATTTGCAATATACGCATCACTTGTAGAGGAAGTGGGGCAGCAGACAATGAAAGAGGACAACTATTGGGTATCTGTTACACTATCAACAGGGGATAAATTTGGTACGGGTGTGTCTCGAGTACTTAAGTACATCAGGCCATTGTCAGAAGAACATCATCAACTATTGGTTATTTACATACCGCGGGCAGAGATTCCCGAAGGGTTGTTCACTCAGACATTAACAACTGCAATGGACTTTTGTATCATGATCAGTGATAGCCCTCATGTAAAGGTTCAAAGATGTGGGTCACGTATTGTGTACCAGGAAGATATACAAGGTTTTTCTGATACAATTATCCGGTGCATGCAGAGGGATGATTCTCATAAATCTCACGATAAGTTGGTGGTAGAAGCATGGTTACAGTTGATACAATTGCAAGGTGCCCATATAGAGAGAATGAAAGAACGGGATTCCAGAACCCCACTGGAAAAATACTTTGAATTGCACTCACGAAAATATCGAAATTGGGTCTCTCTCTCGCGCGCATACATAATTTTTATTGTTACTATTACTATTATTTTTTTCGCCTTTTTATTGACATTTGAACGTATATTTCAGGACTGGTCTGACCCTCGTCCAATTTCTTGTCACATCGAGGGAGCTGAAATTTTCAAGTCAAAATGGTTCATGCCTTTCATCAACCAAGGCAACTCTGCAGAAATCCAATTGCCTCTGAATGTGTTCGATGATAATAATTGGTTGGGGTTTGCCGTATGTTCTGGGTTGTCCCATGACCAATATCCTAACATTAGTCTTGGCAGTACTGCCCCTGATTTAGAGAATGTTATGCATAGTCTTCGTTTGCACTCTGATGCTGCTTGGCACGGCTTATTTGATATCACCATGAAGGCATATTTTAGGATACTCGAGCCATTGGAATACGATGCAACTTTGTTCTTTTATATACCGCGCACTAATTGTCTCAGTAAGATGTGGAGGCAATGCAAATTGGCCAGGGTAACTATATGGTGCTCTAGCCCATGCGTAGTTGTGCATAGTTGTGTCCTTCGTCTAGTATTTAAGGAGGACGTTGAACATCTTGTAGAAACATTGACCCTCGCCGAATTACCTTGAACATCCCCCAATATCTGCTCCTCAAGGGAAGGTAACTTGTGAGTAGACTTTTGACCTTGATTAATTTTCTCATTTGGCTTTGCTGAAGTGTGTCTGTCTCTCTCTCTCTCTCTCTCTCTATATATATATATATATATATTGTTGAAGGAAAATCAATTTTATGTGTGCCTAATCAAATTAGGAGTAGTAATAGGAGAGAATGTTCTAGAATTCCTAGTCCTACTCGGATTAGTTTTCCTTGTAACATTAGAACATGTACTTTTTAATTCCTATATATAGGGCTCCTATTCTCAATAATGAAATAAAATTCTCTATTTAATCTCTCTCAAATTCTCTCTTCCTTAAACACGTTATCAGCACGAGCCCTAACCTTGAGATCAAAAATCCAAAACTAGAAAATTCTTCAACATTATCTTTTCCACCGTTGCACCTAGCCCGTGCTCGATTAGCCGCTGCTACCTACCTGCGCACCCCTGTGCTGCACGCTGCCCCTGCAGCCCTTACCCACCCGTCTGCCACCTACTTCCCCTACAGCATCGCCGCACGCCTGCTGTCCCTGCAGCACAACAGGACGCTCGTTCCTGTGCAGATCATCCTGCATTCAAGCCCATAAAACGTCTTGATTGGGACCTCAGATCAAAATATTTTCTTCATCAAAGTTGTTTGTCTATGTCTTTTCTATCTGACCTCCAAATTTCAACCTTATCGGAGTTGTCTTGAGACCTGTACACCAATCGAAGTGAAAGCTGTTCAGAGGCAAATTTGCTCCTAATTTCAACAAAAAAATCCTTGAAAACCGCCGCTGCTACCTTCAAGCATCACTCCAGCAGCTCCTAGCCCACGCTAGCCTCATCTGCATGCCTGCCCCTATAGCGCCTACGCGCCCCTGCGCACGCATAAGTCGGCCAGCTCCTCGGCTTACCTCGGCCAGACCTGTATCAACCACACAGCAGGGATTGAAAGATAGTTTGCAATCGCAGACCCAGGATCGATAGCACGCCTGCAATCCTACACACCTGCATCAACACGCCTGTGTATTGAGAATTTCAAATTCTGAAATTCATGAGTAAGTTTTCACTAGTAAGTTGTTCCCATTTTTGAAATTTAAATTTATTTTTCTTTGGGGACTTACAAAATCCCTTCTTCTACATCCCACCTTTCTGTAACGTGGGTTCGATTTGCTAAAAGCAGAATCGTGGGGATTCAAGGTACTTATGAACTAAGAGCGTTCGTAATCTTCGGACTAAGAGCGTCCGTGAGCATCGATTTTTACGAACTAAGAGCGTTTGTAGGCTACGGACTAAGAGCGTTCGTAAGCATAAAAATTTGACCATATAAACGTCTTTGGTTTCGATCCAAATCCAAAAATTTGTAAACTATCAACAAAGACAGTGGTTATAACTCTTTCTCACTAGGCGTACTCAAGAGTAATTGTGATGTCTAGGAAAGGTTTGAACTGAGAGAACGGTTTTAAAAGTGAGCAATGCTCCACCAAAATATCGCCTTACCTTACCTGGTCACAACCAAATTGGAATTACCAAACGGATTGAGTAACTACTGCTTGTCTAAACTTGATTATCCTTTTTGGATTATTTTGTGCCAAACTCGCTTTTTTTCTTGCAACGAATCCAAGGTGATATTTGTGGACCTATTTAACTACCATGCAGACCATTTAGATATTTTATGGTGTTGGTTGATGCATCGACACACTGGTCACATGTCATGCTATTGTCCACAAGGAACGCTGCATTTGCTAAACTCCTAGCCCAACTTATTAAGTTAACCACCCTAATCATCTTATTAAGTCTATAAGATTAGACAACGCTGGGGAGTTTACATCAAAAACTTTTGATGATTATTGCATGTCCATTGGGATTGAAGTTAAACATCCTGTTCCTCATGTTCACACCCAAAATGGTCTCGCAGAAGCCGCCATTAAACGACTACAAATGGTCGCTAGAGCATTGGTAATGCGCACCAATCTCCCTATTTCTGCTTGGGGCTATGCAATATTGCATGCAGCTGTGCTTATTCGTCTGAGACCAACTACCACTCAACCTTTTTCTGCGTCCCAGATGATGACTGGGTATGAGCCTGATGTCTCACACTTACGCATATTTGGGTGTGCAGTTTATGTGCTAATTGTGCCTCCACAGCGCACCAAAATGGGTCCTCAAAGACGCTTAGGCATTTATGTTGGATATGATTCTCCAACTATTGTCCGCTAATTAGAACCCTTGACAGGCGATCTCCTTACCACTAGATTTGCATATTGTCACTTTGATGAGGCAGTCTTCCCGTCATTAGGGGGAGATAAGAACATAAATGTTCAACAGGAACGACATGAATTGTCATGGTCTGTCCCCACTTTGTCTCATCTTGATCCCCGAACCGCACAGTCTGAAATTGAAGTGCGGAGAATTCTCAATCTTCAGAACGTAGCAGAATCGATGCCTGATGTGTTTTCTGATATCGCTAAAGTGACGAGATCACACATACCAAGTCAACCACCAAGTAAAAAGCCACGGAGAATTTCTTTAATGACAATCCCCTCTGGGAATTCCTAAGACTCTTCTCGTCCACTAGCTTCATGCACTTGTAACCGAAAGTTGAATACTTAAATTTAAGAAATTTATGAAGCTCATATTAATTGGTGGCAGAAACAAAAACAAAAGCATAAAAAAGAAGCTATATATTGTCTGATGTCTTTTGGTCATCAGACAACATAAAATCCTCAATACAAGAGAAGATATACTGCCATTGAACCCTAAATCAATATGCAAACCAATAAATATGGGGGGTACACAAGTAAAGGCTACATTTGGACAGTTCACTTAGTGCGAAAATCAATTTCAAAGGCTGATGTAACCCAGTTACCTTCTACATTTGATTCCTAATGAGAACTGCACACTTAAAATTACTAACTAATGAAATGGAGAAAACCCAACTCCAACTGATAATCTCATACACAGCCAGGCAGAATTTTCATCAAAGGCTGTGGAAGTTCTTTTCTGTTTGGGTCCAAAAAATAGAGACTAGAAACTACGCCAAAACATAGAGCGTGTACTGAGGCCTTCAAAAGTAAATTAATCTTGTCCCAAACTTGTTATGGTTAGTGACTTGGATACACATTTACGCAAGCGTACGTATCATTGTCAAGATAGGGAAATATTATGCCCAAAGTTTATCGTACCACGGGGATTAGTGGCTAACCCACAATCCTTGGGTAATCGGAAATAAAGACACTTAGCAAACAAACAAAAGAAAAAGAAAATAAATAAAAATGCTAATCTAAGGCACCAAGCCTTAGCAATGCTCGGCTTTAGTTTTCACCAAAGCCTAATCAAAACTAAGAGCCTAGTGGTGGATATGCACAAATGAGTGGAAGAGTTTAATGTTTGGAGGTTGATTTTAACTTAACAAATAATAATGAAGTGTAAAGCAACTAATAAAAATGCAAAGAAATTAATAAAAGTGTAAACAATATAAATGGGAATGTCGGGTGCTAGGGAGGATTCTTCACCAAATCCCATGTGTCGGAAGCTAATCTAATGTAGATGCATATTTCCTATTTTGGCGGTAGTCGTATCCAAGGCGGTTCAAGGCTCAAGGACCTAAATTCCCTTTCATGGTATTCCTACTCCGGTTCAAGGGCCGTAGGAACTCACTTGGCATGAATTAGAGCCGGTTCAAGGGTCACTAATTCACATCAAGAGGCGTAGAGATTGAAGAATTAGACTACTAAGCGACCCGCTCGCGCAATCACGCAACGGGTGTAAATCACCATGCCTATAACCCCTCGAATACAAAATTGAAGGTTTCTAGCTAAGGAATTAGAGGGGGTCAAGCCTCTAACTCCATCCTAGACATGCTCAAAATACACACCCTAGAGTTGACTAGGCTCCTAGACATGCATTTTAACCCAACAAAAATAGATATAAGCATCCATCATATGAAAATTGCATCATTACATTAAATTAAACATCTTTTACACAAAATTTGGGTTAGGGACACAACCCTAACCCCCAACAAAGAAATTACTCACAACCCATAACTATGAACATCAAAGATACAAAATTCAAAGAGAAAAGATTATAGAAGTGTAGGAGAACACAAAGGTAGCCACAATTAGCTAGGAAGCTAATATGACTTCCCTTGAATTACAACTCCCACAAAACCTAAAGCTTGAATCTTGTTGCACTACTACAGAAATTTTGATTCAGGACACCCGCTTCATTTTTACAATGACACATAATTAAAAAAATGTCTTTATATGTCTACTACGACATGATACACTGTTTGCCCTTTAATTAAAGCAAAGGCCCTCACTCCTTGAACCCAAGTCAACGTCCTTATATATGTATAAGGACAAAGTAACGATTGAGTCTTAAAACATTTAAAATGAGCAAAACACGCTGATATCTCACTAGGCTTGAGGTCTAGAGTTCGATTCCCCTACATTTCTAAAAGTTTTGAAGACTTTTTACTTCTATCCCCAAATCACACACCGATTGAAGAAACAAAAACCTCTCAGCGCCAAAGCGCCAAATCTTTCCTGTTCATCTTAAGTTTCCCTCTACAATTTTTGAGTATCCCCAAATCTTCTCTCTGCAACACTTGAGATTTGTACCCAAATGGCAATATACCAAATTCACTTTCCCTCTAATCCTATTCACTTCATCAAACCTAACATTCATATTTGTGAGCAGAAAAGAAAAAAACTTACCTTCCTCTCTGATCATACGAACACCGATTATCCAAGCCTCTGGGTTACCTCCGCTTTGAGTACACAAAGTTCTCGTAAGGTACCAAGTTCCCAATTTTCTATTGTTTAAGTAATTGCTTTGAATCTGTTTCTGGGTTGTTTATTTCTTGGATTTATTCATGATTTGGATTGGGTATTTTAAGTTCGTTTTTACTTTTCTCCATCTTCGTTTTAGGTTTTGTTATATTTCATTACTGATTTGTTTATTTGGGAATTGATATTGACTCTGCAATTAATATCTACAGATGACTTGATTGTTGAGAACTGGTGAACACGCTTAGAAAGATGAAGTAGTTTGTAAGATCAATTTTGAAATTGCATCTTGGTAAGTGTCTTCTCTTCTCATGGAAATATGGTAGCTAAAGGCATGTTCTTTTCTTCTACTATTTTGAGATGATCAATTTAGAAAATGTACAGTCATCGTGTTAAATTTCACTGCTTCTAGGACAACATTTCAGTTTCAATATCAATTATAAAATAGCAATCTTATGGAATAGAGTTTAGGAATTTGTTATTTTGTGCAGTTCTAATGGGGTTCCTTGATTTAAAGTAGACATATTCAGCAAGGAGTTTTGTGTAAGGTTTGAATTTTGTTATTTTGTTACATAGGTTCCTTTCTGGGAATTTGATTGAGGTGTAAATTCTGACTAGGGATACATACTCAGGAAAAACTTTCATTTTATGTACTGTGCATCTCCTGCGAGACGGCCCAAATAGTATGTTGAAAGAGATAGGAGTGTTTCTTCATGCTTTTCTTTTTATTGTTGTAAGCCTGGTTAAGGTACTGGCTCTTATATTTCTTATGGAGTTTGAGATTTGTTATTTTTTTTTTCTCTATGAATGGCCCAACTAGTTCGTTGTCTATGACTAAAGAAGTAAGGTTCATGAAAATATGGGAAATAAGAATGCATTCTCAGGTCCTGTTGTGTTTTTAAGTCAAAATGTCATGCTTCACATTTCGATACTGAAAATTTGAGCTAGCTTTTGGCTAAAAATAAACAAGTACAGAGGAAGCAAGTCTTTTGTAGTGACAGCACCGGGTTTCCTTATTAACTTGAGTATTGATTGGTGCATGCAGCTGCCTCATCTTAGATACCTTGCCTCATCGAAGAGATTTCTCCTTACTTAAATCAAGCTCTAGGAAATTTCTCCTCACTAGGATCTATATCGAGGAAATTCCTCCTCATTTGAATCAACCTCAAGAAGATTTCCCCTCACTCGGATTTGTTTTGAGGAGATTTCTTCTTCAACCTGGAGAAGATTTCCCCTCTCTCGGATCTCTCTCGAGAACATTTCTCCTTAAAGAGTTTCTTTTGAATCCAATAGAACAAGATAAGGTCTGAAGAGATTTTTCTTTTCTACTAGGATCAGCCTAGAAGGGATTGCACCTCATCTAGATTTTTCTCGAGGAGGTTTCATCTCACTTGAATCTTTCTCAAAGAGCTTTCTCCTTACTTACATCAAGCTTGAGGAGATTTCTACTCACTCGAATCTTCATCGAGGAGATTCCTCCTCATTTGAATCAAGCTCGAGAATATTTCCTAACTACCCTTGAATCATCAAGTTTTCAGAACACATGTTATTATATATAGAGAAGGTTTTGAGTTGCTTTTGCCCAAAAAAGGAAGTACCTCCATACATGTAAATTTTACTATTATTTTTGTAAATAGATAAGTTCTGCACACTTGTTTATGGCCTTAGTGTTCTTGAATGTAATAGACTAAGATTATGATTAATCTGGTTGCTTATGATAACAGGTTGGTGGCATTCAGAGGAATTTAGATTACGAGAATCTTTCCATAAAATTTTCTGGAGCAAACTTTGATTGGATTGGAAAGGTATGCTAATTCTAATTCAATATACTATATATATACAGTTTACCTGATTTTTGCTCCTTACAATTTTGGGTAAGTTAATCTAAAATGTCCATGTTTAATTTCATTTAGTTTTGTGTGTGACAATAAAGAGCTATAGAATTCATTTGTTTCATGTAGGTTTCACTAGGTTATGGTTGTAATTAATCCTTATAGTGATATGGTCTATTACTTGGACTCTCTTAATCCTGTTGACATAGATCATGGATTAAAAGGTGTTATAGACGTGTACGTAATTCTCTTTCTTTGTTATGTGAGATTTCATTTGGTTTTGACACAATATTGTTAGTGTATAATGTGTTCATATACACGTGTGCAGTGCTCTAAGGATGTTTAATGCCCAAAAAGGAAGGAATCGGAAAAATGCTATTTGGAAAATCATACAGGTTATAATCTGTTCAAATTATGATTTCCATATTGACTGCTGTAGTTTCAGTTCAGTACTAATACACCTCTTCGTTTCTCTATCTCTCTTTTTCCAAGTGTTTGTTTCTTTCAGTTTCAGATGTGTTGTTGTAGCACCAGACTGTTGAATCTATTATTGTTATTGTTAGCAAATGCAAATGTGAGATGGACAATAAATGCCAAAATATGCATAGACCATGTTACATAATTGATCTATATAGCTTGTTGCTTATATGTTGACTGATAAATTGACAGAAGATGTTCTATGAATGATGTTTGGAAAGTGTTTATACAAGTATACACACCTTACAAGAGAATCTTCTTTCTGAATTCATATTTATCTTACTTGTTTGTGATTAGGAGTATGCCTTCTATTATGATGATTTGTCAAATCCAATGACTGATCATCATCTCTCTACATGTCTATCTTTAACTCATTATTAGGAAAGAGGGAAAAAAAATCTGCCTTCTTTTTGGTATTCCATCTTTCTATATATCTATAGTGATATGCTTACCAATTTACTTAACTGAACTGTGTAGTGTCCTACTCAAGCTGGAAAAGTGGAATGTGGATATTACGTAATGAGGTTCATGAAAGCAATCATTGAAGATCCAACCATATTAACAAGAAGCAAGGTTAGCTCTTAAATGATCAGACTAGCTAGCATAATTACTATTGCAATTCAAAATTGTTTCTATGTTGGTTTTGGTAAAAATAATAAGACTATTGTACATGGTTGTTGGTATTACTTGTGGAAACAAAGAATAAAAGGAAATTTAATGCTTTATATTGATTGTTGTTGCAGTTCAACAACCAAAGTTACAATCAAGAAGAGATAGATGATGTTCGAGTAGAATGGGCTGATCTTGTTGAAACATTACTCCAAGATGATGTAGAATAGTTTGGTTAGTATATTTTGAAATGTATATATTAAGCTGAGTTTTTGTGCATGCCCATGTAAAGTTTAGATCAGCTAGCTTTTTGTAAGCACTAGAAGTTCATGTAATGTGATCTCACCAAGACTTGTGGTTGGCATGTGTATTTTGGATGCCACGAGGCTTGGGATAATTTGTACACATTGCTTGGAATCTCCATGACAAAAATAGTGCGTACTAATAGTTAATAGAGGACATTTATTTGTCCTTTTTTTTTTAATTCATATAATGTCTACAATGACGTTTTTTTTTTTAATTTAAGGACACACACTGTGTGTCCTCGTATATAATATATGACAGTTTTTTTTACCTTATAAAGACATCTTTTCCTAGTCCTTCAATATATACAATGACATCTTTTTTAGCTAAGAGGACATTTTGAAAATGTCCTAGTGAATATTTCAAGACATTTTTTTTGAAGATTTAAGGACACTTTAAATGTGTCCTAATAAACTTTACATGACGTTTTTTTTTTAGTTTTAAGGACACTTTTGACACGTCTTAGTAGACATTAGACGACATTCTTTCAAAGCTACAAGGACGTTTTTTAAGTGTCCTAATAGATATTTTAGGACGTTTTTCAAACGTCTTAAAAAATGACTTACAATGACTCCTTGATAGATGACGTTTTTTTTGCGTGTCATCTAAAGTTTTCAAAGACGTTTTTTGAACGTCCTTAAATACTTTTTTTGTAGTAGTGTTGCTCTTGATGAATCCTTGAAGCTTGTGTGAGAAATTCTAAGAATACCCAAAAGAAAACTAAACAAAATAAGAAAAATGGAAGGGAAGGAGGGAGAGGGCAGCAGCCCTCCCCAAAGTTGCTGTGCGGCACTGCTAGGGTGAGAGAGTCCAGTATAATTGTGGGTGGTCTGTTTATATATAGTGTGAAGAGAGACGTCGACGTCAGAGGATAAGCTAGCTCCATGTGGGAAAATGACCGAAATGGGCACGTGTCTCGATCTGGGCTTCTGAAATGAGAATCATTTACTATATACCAAAGATGAGTTTACTGTTCATTCGGGGGGTACTGTTCATAGAACAGTAAAGTACGGTTCTGCCCTCCTTTTTCTGTGACTGTTCACACGATTACTGTTCATAGGACAGTAAATTGGCTGTTTTGCCCTCCTTTGATATTTTCTTTGGGTTCTGCTGTGCGTCGTTCTTATCTTCTTTTCCTTCTACAGTCGGTCGGTGTATCGATTTTATCTTCTTCTCTATGCACCAATCCTCAAAAGAACAACAACTCGAAAACAAAAACAAACAGAGAGAAATACAGGAAGAGAGACGTGAAGGATTGACGACGAAAACAAGGTAACGTCGCCTTTGCCCTCCTTTTTTCTCTGTCATTGTCTGTTGGGTTGCTTTGTGCGAGGAGATAGAGAGATCGATTGTTGTTGGAATCACATAACCAACATCGATCTCCATAGTAACTGGGTTAGCAGAATCTGCCATCTAACAAAAACTAGAGAATCTGGTTTTTGATTGAGGGTTTTTGTTGCTGCAATCACGTAATCAACATCGATCTCATAGTAACTGGGTTTCCACAATCTAGGATCTGCAGGGGAATTTTGGTCCAAGAGAGTTTTTTTTCTTCTTTTCTTGAATGACATATCTGATAAATTTTGGCGCTGTAACCTCAATTGAATTTCCCTCTGGCTTGCTTGATTTCATGGATTTATTCTGTGATTTTTATCAGATTAGTTGGTCTTGATTGGTCTCTGTTAATCTTTTTTTTGTTAATTAAAGCTTATTTGATTGAATTATTAACGTATACGATTTGGTTTGTGTTTGTAGCCTGGGTTATAACCTTTCAACGATTCCAAGGTCCAGCTTTTTTGGAGATTCTAAAGGAAAAGGATTCGGTTAAAAAGAAATAAAGCAGGTTTGGTTTTTAATCTGACTCATCTTTGATATCATTTAGTTAATTGTCATGACTGGTTTCCATGAGTGGAGTATTTTCTTCACTGATGACTGATAATGTTGTGATTTGCGCAAACTGATTTCAATTCAACTAATTTGCTGACGTCTATGTTGAATCAATGACTTCAAATTAGTTTGTGGTTGGTGCATTGATGAAGTTAACTATTATGTGCTTTTTTTCAATAATGCATATTGAGCTGATAAAACGTTTCCATTCTTTATGTAAACCTAAAGTGCTTGGTTAATCGTTTTCTGAGGTGTATTGGTGGGATCATTAGAGATTGGCATAGACTAATTGTCATTTTCCTATAATAAGACAACCAGTAACACCTTCATTTCATACATTGCTGATAATATGTTGTGTTGTATCTAAGGTATGATATTGTGATTGATTTTTGGTATGTTTATGTTTTTTTGTTAATTGATTGTTGCATAGGAAAGTATGCATCATAAAGTACAAGTAATATCTGATAGAATTTTTCATAAATGTCATTATTAGTTTCATAATCTCATTATCATTCTGTTTTTCATTTGCAGATTATATGCAAAAAGGTTTTGTCATAATTTTTTTGCTGCCACTCCTTTATCTGTGCTTTGGTAGTATTGTGGTCTATTGTTTTTATTCAGGTAAATCAGCTAAGGCTTAATTAGATGTTTTTTGTGTTGAATTCACAATGTCTATAGCTGTGGTAATGTTCAATTCTTTAACTGTTACTGTTTACTGTTTGATTATTCAGATTCTGGAAACAGTGTGTTATTCAATTTCCCAACTGCATTGGATACAGGTATGGCTAGGTGATTGTTTCTTGACTTGGTGTTTGTTTTAAGTGTATTGATATATCATAATTTTTTAACACAGTGATGGCAGCAAAACCTGAAGAAACAGAAATAAGGAGACATTTACGTCATGAGAATGGAGAAGGCCAAGCTTCTGGTCCTATTTCTGATATGGAGAAAGATCGACAAATTAGATCAAGAAGGTGGAGACAGCGTGAGTATTTATTATCACTTTTACTATGTTGGTCTAAATGATTGATTTTGGTAAAAAATTCTTTATAATTTATACTAATTCTGTTCTTCTTTTTTTTTTTCTTTTTTTTTATTGGTTGGATGCCTGCCTCACGCATAGTATGCATATTTAGTTGCATTTTGTATGCAAAGTGTATCACATCAATTACCATAGCGGAACAAAGTGTATCACTTAAATGTGAATGAGTGTTTAAATGATAGAATAGTGAAGAATGGCTATTCATTTTGTATGGGAAAGATGTTTGTTTGCATCCTTCATTGTTTAGTATTCAGTGGCATTTGTTTAAATATAAATGAGTGTTTAAATGTGAGAATAGTTAATAGTGTGAGTTAAGGTACAGGTGTCTATGCATTGTGAACACTGTTTGCATTTAGTATTTAAAGTGTGAAGGGCAACGTTATGTATCCCTCTATTAGTTTATAAAGTTATAGTTGCATATGTGATGCAGTGATGGCAGCAGAAACTGGGAACACACAGATCAAAACAATTTTACAGGATGATAATGGAGAAGCCAAAAATATTGAAAGGACGGAGATAATGTGTACTGATGAGACTTCTGCTGCTCTTTCTAATGTACACACAGATTGCCAGATTACATCAAGAAGGCGGGAGCAAGGTATGTTTTGCAATGTTGACGTAAATGAATAGTTTTCGTCAAATGTGTGTCGTTTATTGAAATACTGTTTATAATGTGTCCACCGGTCATGATGAACTGGTGCAAGAATTTGTTTATTGAAATGCTCTTTATACTGTGTGAACCAGTGATGATGAATTGGAGCAAGAAATTGGATACGAATGATGAAAATCCTCGGGTGATTACAAATGAAATTTTCTGTCACCAAGAAAGATTGCATGTTAGTGATACAGTTAGAATGGGTAAGTAAAAATTTATCAGATCTTTGATTCAAGAAAAAAAAAAAGTGATCAGATCTGTCATGTATACTTGAAATGTTTACTGATCAGACTTCTGCTGTTGTTTTTAATGTAGACACAGATTGTGAGATTAGATCAAGGAAGTCGAAGCAAGGTATGTATGTATTATTGGTTTTACATTGTTCCCGTAAATAAATGATTTTTATAAAATGTGTTTACTGTTTATTGAAATGATGTTTATAGTGTCTGACCATCGCAATAAACGGATTAGAAATCATCAAGAATGTTCTCGGCTGATTACAAGTCAAACTTTCTCTCCGCAAGAAAACTTGGATCTTGATGATCTAGCCAGAATCGGTAAAGGAAGATCTTTTTTTTTTCAATAGTAGTCATGCATTTTTTACTTTGAAAGACATTATGGTTGCAACTGCTAGACAAAGTGTATCGCTTTGATTATGATGTTAGTTTATTAATCATGTTCCTGAGTATTTGACTCGACTGTTAATCAAACCAATTTAATTTGAATGTGCATGTCGTTTGATTCTGTTATGTCATGGCATGCTTAGTATATATGCAGATTGGAGTTAGTTATATTCTAAAGTTGATTAATATGTATAATGAGCTTCTGAGCATTTACAAAACTGCACATTAATAAGTCTGAGTAGATGAGTTATGCTCAACTGCTGCCACGTATAGTTGAATGGCGGTTATACATGATCATTAATGTTTAATATCAATCATATTGTTGTTTGCTGTCATTACATTTTGGTGACTGTGATTAGTCCAGAGTCTAAAACATGGTAGGATCGCAGCCTTTTTAGTTCAAAGTTGTTTTACGTTTGTTCAGATTTCATATTTTGGCTGTTGATTGCATCTTCATAGGATATGACTTTTGATTATTTTTGTATAATAATGATATCATTTTTCCTTTGATCAATAATGTGGCTCATTTTGAATGACAGCTGAATATTCACATTCAATTGGTCAAGCAATGTATCAAAGAATCAGACAAGGTTATTTCTTTTGAATATTATCTATTGGTTTTTAACAATCACAAACTGTACCAATTGTCTGACAAAAGAAAAAATTGTGATTTCAGGATTCAATACGGAGTATGAAGATTCCGGTGACAATATTGGTAAATGTACTTACTGCGATGCAAATTTTTGGTTTGAAGAAGCTATAAAACAATCATCTACAAATGCTGAAATAATGTGGCTCATTTTGAATGACAGCTGAATATTCACATTCAATTGGTCAAGCAATGTATCAAAGAATCAGACAAGGTTATTTCTTTTGAATATTATCTATTGGTTTTTAACAATCACAAACTGTACCAATTGTCTGACAAAAGAAAAAATTGTGATTTCAGGATTCAGTACGGAGTATGAAGATTCCGGTGACAATATTGGTAAATGTACTTACTGCGATGCAAATTTTTTGGTTTGAAGAAGCTATAAAACAATCATCTACAAATGCTGAAATAATATATACAAATTGTTGTAAAAAAGGACAAGTCAAACTTCCAAAGCTTAGACCAACTCCCGACTTTCTGAAAACGTTATTAAATGACACACTTTTTAAAGAAAATATTAGAGTTTATAACTCGATGTTTTGTTTCACATCAATGGGAGCAGCAATTGATCATAAAATAAATAGTGGATCTGGTCCTTATATATTTAAAATCAGTGGTCAAGTACATCATTTAATAGGTTCCATGTTACCATCTGAAGGCGAATCTCCTAAATATGCTCAATTATATGTATATGATACAAAAAATGAAATTTCAAATCATATTAATGCTATTGATCCTTCTCATGTTAATCAAAATATCAAACCGGATATTGTTGAAGGACTTATTACAATGTTTGATGAAATCAATGAATTAACAAAAGAATATCGCATAATGAGAGATAAAATTGAAAATCCTTTATTACCTTCATTTAATATGAGCATACTTAATTGCGAATCTACTGATGGTAAACAGTATGAAAAACCAACAAGTGAAAACAGTATGAAAAACCAACAAGTGAAGAAATTGGTGGTTTAATTGTTGGTGACATTGGACAATATAATTCAAATAAAGATATAATTATCGAATCAAATAATGGATGTTTACAACGAGTTTCTAAAATACATCCAAAATATATGTCGTTACAATATCCAATTCTTTTTCCATACGGTGAAGATGGATATAAACCAGATTTACGAATGGAACGAATCGGACCAAATAGTAAACAAAAAAGAGAAAAAATATCAATGCGGAGTTATGTTGCATATCAAATTCAAGATAGAAATTATGAATCAAATACTTTATTACGAGGTGGACGATTGTTTCAGCAATATTTAGTTGATTCATATGCAACAGTTGAAGAAAGTCGTTTAGATTGGATCAGAAATAATCAAAACAATCTTAGAAGTGAAACTTATAAAGATATTAATACTGCATATTCAGCTGGAATTGATAAAGGTCATAATTTGGGACAAAAAATTATTTTACCAAGCTCTCACACTGGAAGTCCTAGAGATATGATTAATAATTATCATGATGCTATGGCAATTTGTAGACAATATGGTAATCCTGATTTATTTATAACTTTTACTTGCAATGTTAAGTGGATAGAAATATCAAGATATTTTGAAAGAAATAGTAAATGTAAAGCTGAAGATAGACCTGATATAATTTCTAGAATTTTTAGAATAAAATTACAAAATATGATTGCTTATATAAAATCTGGAGACCCTTTTGGACAAGTTGAAGCAGATGTTTGTACGATAGAATTTCAAAAAAGAGGGCTTCCTCATGCTCATATGTTATTTTGGTTGAAAAAAGAATATAAATGTTATACAGCAACTGATATAGATTCTATTATTTCAGCAGAATTACCAGACAAAAATATTAACTCAGAACTTTTTGAAATCGTTAGTCAATTTATGATTCATGGACCTTGCGGACAAATAAATTCAAAATCTCCTTGCATGCGAGATGGAAAATGTTCTAAATTTTTTCCAAAACCATATAATGAAAATACTATATTTGAGGCAAATTCACCTCCAATTTATAAACGTCGTGATGATCAAACAAAATTTGTGATAAAAAATGGTATTCATATTGGTAATAATTTTGTTGTGCCTTATAATTCACATTTATTATTAAAATATAATGCTCACATTAATGTTGAGTCATGTTCTCAATCTATGTTAATTAAATATTTATTTAAATATATTAATAAAGGACCAGATCGAGCTTGAGTTTTACTGCATGAAGATTTTAATGATGAAATTCAAACTTATCTTAATTGTCGTTATTTAACTCCTCATGAATCTGTATGGAGATTATTTGAATATCCAATTCATCAACGACATCCTGCTGTTCAACCTTTACAAATCCATATGCCTTCAGAACAAAATATAGTTTTTAATGAATCAGAATCTCTTGAATCTATAATTAAATATAAAAGTACGAAAGATACTATGCTTACCGGATGGTTTAGAGCAAATCAAAGTTATTCAGAGGCACGTCAATTAACCTATGTAGAATTTCCAACTAAATTTGTCTGGCATAGTGATAAAAATTATTGGGCACCAAGAAAACAATACCATACGATTGGTCGATTAAGATATATATATCCTGTAGCAGGTGAATTATATTTTATGAGAATGTTATTAAATATTCAAAAAGGTTGTTTCAATTTTGATTCAATAAAAACGGTTAATGGTATCGTGCACTCTTCTTATCAAGAAGCATGTCGATCTTTAGGTTTATTGGGTGATGATAAAGAATGGATTGAAGCATTAGCAAATTGTTCACATGTTGGAACAGCTTCTGAAATACGCCAACTATTTGTTACAATAATTCTATTTTGCAATGTTGCAGACCCTTTGAAGTTATTAGAATCATATTGGGTAAATATGTGTGATGATATTTTATATAAAGCTAGAAACGAAATTGGAACCCCAAATCTAAACTTACCTGAGTTGGAATTAAAAAATGAATTGTTATTTGAGTTAGAACAAATATTCAATTTGTCATCAAGCTCTTTAAAAGATCATCAATTACCAATGCCTGATATAAATAAAATGTTACAGTTAAACAATAAATTATTACGAGAAGAGCTGGATTATAATTGCCTTGAATTAAAACGTCAACATACAAATTTTGTGACTCAATTAAATATATGTCAAAAAATTGTTTACGATGAAGTCATTAAAGCAATTGAAGAAAAAATATGTAATACTTTTTTTGTTCATGGTCATGGAGGAACTGGTAAAACTTTTCTATGGCATACAATAATAAGCAAATTCAGATCGGAGGGAAAGATTGTTTTGGCTGTTGCTTCATCTGGAATTGCTTCGATATTACTTCCAAATGGCAGAACTGCTCATTCTAGATTTAAGATACCTCTTACAGTAAATAATTTATCAATATGTCCAATAAAAAAAGGTACTCAGCTTGCAAAACTAATTGAGAGAACAGAATTAATTATTTGGGATGAAGCTCCAATGTGCCACAAATATTGTTTTGAATCATTAGATAAATCTCTGCGTGATATTCTATCAAATTCAAATAACACACAAATTGATAAACCATTTGGTGGTAAACCAATTTTATTGGGTGGAGATTTTAGACAAATTTTACATGTAATTGCAGGAGGAACTAAAGAGCAAATAATTGAAGCTTCATTAAACCATTCATATCTCTGGCAATCATTGAAAATATTTCATTTAACAGAAAATATGAGACTATTGAAAAAAAATTTAACTGATCAAGAGAGAGAAAATATTTCAAATTTTGCAAATTGGTTGTTAGAAATCGGAGAAGGTAAAATACATGCTGTTAATTATGAAAATGATAAAGATACATCTTGGATTGAAATTCCATACGATATACTCATTAATAGTTGTATAAATCCAATAGAAGCAATATTTCTTGCAACGTATTCAAATTTCAATACCAATTACAACAAATTCGAATATTTAAAAGAGCATGCGATAGTAACACCACGAAATGCTACAGTCCGTGATATAAATGATTATGCAATAAATTTGTTACCTGGAAATACAACTACTTATTTTAGTTCAGACACTATTTCATCGAATTCTAAAACTAATGAAAATATTGATCTTTTATATCCAATCGAATTTTTAAATAAACTTGAATTTAATGGATTACCATCGCATAAACTGACATTAAAAATTGGAATGCCAATCATGTTATTAAGAAACTTAAATCAAATATCTGGTCTCTGTAATGGCACAAGATTAATAATTACAAATTTATTTGATCGATTAATAGAGGCTAAAATATTAACAGGAAATAATACAGGTACAAAATTTTTTATACCAAGAATTATTCTTACAGCAACTGAAAATAAATGGCCATTTATTTTTCAAAGACGTCAATTTCCAGTTAGACCATGTTATGCAATGACAATCAATAAAAGCCAAGGTCAATCATTAAATCAAGTTGGTATATATTTGCCTGAACCTGTTTTTACTCATGGACAATTATATGTTGCACTTTCAAGAGTTACATCAATAAACGGTTTAAAAGTTTTGATAAACAATAGCAATGACATACCAAACAAATATACTAAAAATATTGTTTACAAGGACGTGTTACAAAATATATAAATTTAAACACATATTACATCACATATTGGTACAATAATGAAAAATTTTATTACGATAGTTTTGTATTTGAAATACAAAAGACACATACTTTGTACACTTCACATATTGGTACAGTATACAAATGATGTAACATAGACTATGTGACAACTTAATTTTTTATTTATAGTTTTATAATAATGTATAACATTTAGTCAAAAGAAAAGTCAACAGAAGAGAGAGAGAGAGAAAAAAAAAAGCCCTTCAAGACAATGCCAATATATGATTCAACCTCTCGATCTGTCAGATTTTGAATCAGAGTTACAGTGTTACTACAAAAGCTCTGAAACAGATTTCACTTTCCAAGAAAAATATGGCCTCAGTTTCCAGATTGATGTTTCCAGATCATGCTAAAAATATCTGCTTTTCTCCTCTTTGTCGGATTCTAGACTCATCAAAGTTCTTTGGCTATTTACACTTATACCATCTACTCTAATCCTATAAAGCGTGCCATTGACTCAATAGCTTCTTCGGGAAGGTGTCCTTAAACCGACGGCAGTTGCTGCACTGTTTCAGATCTGCAATCAACATCAGCTTTTACAAAAATCGGGTTAGCATCATCAACCATTGTCTTTCGCTTTTGTTTGCTTCGAGTCATCCATTTGCTATACTATAAAATAGCGTTTCTGTTGTCTGAGAAAGTTGAAGTCAATGGCAAGATCTGCTATACAATTATTTTTCTCGAGTTTAATCTGTACAAGATCCTAGCTTTGTTTGAATTTGAAGTTAAAGATCACGACTTTATCCTTGACAGCTAATCGGTCTGGATTTTTTGAAAGAGCAGTTATCAGTTGCTTATTCTATATAAATCTTATCAATGCTGAGTGAACGCTGATAATTTAATGGTAGATCAACTACTTTAGTTTGGAACCTAATTCAGGATTTTGAATATGTACTCTTAAAGTACTCTATATAAATCATATCAATGTTGATAATTAACAATGTTTTGCAATTGTATATTTAGGTCGGTTAAAAATGATCATAAAGACTTAAGGAGATCAATCAGGGAAATTTTGACAGGTGCGTTTTTCTTGCTTTGCTCCGAGCATCATGCTTTTACCAGAAATTTTGGCATCTGCATCTGAAATTGTTTCTGTTTGTCAAAGCTTTCTCTGTTCGAACCATTTAGGCTTGGTTTAATCAATAGTTGAGTAGATAAAAGGTACTTAGATTAAGAAATTTATGTGAATACAGGGGGAGGAGTTAGAGAAGCTTGCTTTAGATGTAGCTTTTTCTTATGCAACATATTATGAAATTGGTGGAGGCATTATCGGCTACACTTAAAAACAAGGCAAGTAAAAGACCAATTATTCATACGTTGTTATCCTTATGTGCTTAGCTCATTTCACAGCCATGTTTCTTATCCTTTTAGAACACTCTCTCCACTTATTGTTTTCTTAATGAATTATTCTCAATGAAAACTGTACTGAAAGCTATTGGTTGAACCAAACAATGCATTTAGTTCTTACAACAAAACAATGAACTGACTTTGTTCGCATTTGCTTCTTCTACTGATATTCTCAGTAAATACAGTATACTGTGGCCCACTGGTCAAGTCTCTATCAGCAAACATAACAACTGCAATTCGACCCACCTGCTCTCCTGCAAAAGATGGTAATGAACAAGGTAGTACTTGGATTTTTGTCCTATCCCAAAATCACTCATCAAGGACACCAGGTAGGTTGATAGTGGCTTCCAGGTATTTGACATGTTTAATTTTGATAAGAAGATAGGTCACCAATATGTTTACTTTGACAGCTCAAGAAGAAGAAGGTCAACAGAACAAGAAACGGTTATTGGTGATTGCTCTGATCACAATTCCTATGATTATGATCCTACTGAGAACAATGATGTATTTTCTAAAAAGGAGAGTAGTCAAGTCAATTGGTAATCTTCTTAAACTGTTAATATATATATATATATATATATATATATATAGAGAGAGAGAGAGAGAGACTGTTTTTTTTTTTTTTTTTACTTTAGTTCTTTCACTAAACCTTGGGAGAAGAATCTAATTTGTTCTTTGTTCTGTTTTTGTTTAGGGATTATAGACAACATTAAAAGATCAGTTTATAGGCTATTAAATGTAATTCCAGCTACAAACAGTTTCCGCGTGACTCTGTTTCCTTTCATATATGTTTAAAGCTTTTATACATTTCATAAGTTAGTGATGGATTAGATGCTTCATGATATTATCAAATTGAATGATTTGGTTTGCAACATTTTTTATAGTACAAAAAGTTCATGCTTCTTTCAATAGATATAAGTTGATTCCTGTTTTTTTTTCCCTTCTTCTTATTGCTCTTTGGTATCTAAAAATCCATTCTTTACAATCAGCAGCAAGACAGAACATATGTATATTACATTTCAGAAAACTTAGGCAGCAGAGTGGTTAATTACATAAGCATTAATAACCTAAAGTACATTACATTTAGGTTTCAGATCATTGCTGGAATGCTCTCATTTGAGCTTCTGAGTTATTCATGAATTTGCCTTTTGTTACAGGAAGGATGAGACCTGGGTGAGCCAGACAGAATTGTCAGGAAACTGTTGCAGCCTAGGGTCTATGTGAAATTGATTAATGTGGGTCTTGAGGGTAAGCAATCACTTTACCCTATTCTAGAATTGTGTACAATGAAAGTTGTTTACTTTAATTCATGTGCTTCTTCATAGTTTCTACTAAAACCGAATGATTAGTAACATTCTAAGGATTATGATATGCAGTGGCCTTCATCCCTGTTCAACTGAAGCCACTCAGTTCAATTCAGAGTTTTCATGCAGATCGAGAAGAAAGACATCCAAGATTTCAGAACCAACCCATCTTTTTGAACGAAGTTTACGAAAGAGGTGAAATACTACTTCTTTTAGTCTTTCATTTGTATCATTGTAAATAGAAAAACTCTTCTGCTTCTTCATCTGGTCAGTATAATAGGAAATATTGTTCGCTTAAAGTCTTTCATTTGTATCATTGTAAATAGAAAAACTCTTCTGCTTCTTCATCTGGTCAGTATAATAGGAAATATTGTTCGCTTATCACGTTTTAGTAGCATATAATGAATTATATTGTTCTTTTGGATGACTTCTCTGTATGTTTCTTACAATAGTTTGGAACTTGATTCAGCTCTTCAGTTTTATGATAATGTCAAGTTCCACACTGTGGACTATGGTGATCTTTTAAATAATAAAATACTGAAAGTTTCCCTGCAAACCAACGCCTATGATCAAATGGAATTTTGAATTAGATTGTCGTAGAATGGTTTCATTGAATCTGTACCCTTATGATTCTTCTTTATAATAAACTGTACCCTTATTCGTTTAGTACACACACATAAACAATCTCAGATCTTACAGTGTATACCTAGGTAGCACTGAAAACCGTGATGGTTATACACCACGCTTTGAGGAAAGTTGATGGTACATTTTGTGATGCTCTAATTAAGTATAGCTGGAGTAGAGATCATATTCTGAACATATCTCATTTGCTTTTCAGTAAGAATAATAAATGACCATGAAGATTCTTTGACATGAAGCATGGACTATTGTACCTGCATTCATTTATATGCAACATATCTCGAAGAACGCCTGGACTATTTTTCTATCCTGAAGTACGATGTTCAGAAAGATCACTTGGTATGCAGTTTGAATTGGAATTTATGTGCAAGCTTTTTGTATGTACACTGTTCTTTCTATATATATATATGTACTATCTCAAAATTTCATACCATTCCATCCAATTTTCCTTATGATGTTCCTCCATCAGATTGCAGGTAAAATTGCCAAGTTGTATGCTGCAATTACAAATGGTATCGTCAATTTAGTTAACAATGCAGGCCTTGGTTTTCTATGTGCACAATGATGGACAGCTGCTACAATTAATGATGGGCAATACTTGATTTTGTCATAGAATTGTTTGATATAATGTTATTGTAAACTGCGATAATGTAAACCCAACAAATTTTAGACAGATGAAAGTTTTGCTCATTTTATCATTCTGTCATTATTGTAAATTATTAGCAACAGCAAACCCCGCAGCAAAGCGCGGGCACTATTGCTAGTGATTAATTAAACATGGGCTGCATGTGTCAGTGATGGAGTGGTTTGCATCTCATGTTTAATTAAACCATCACCCATAATTAAGCTTCTGCATGCATGCCATGCATGGCTTCTACAAAAGCTTGATTAATTAAGATAATTAATTAACTTAATTAATTAAGCTGCATCATTTATTTATTTCTTTTTCCTTTTCTTTCTCTTCTTCATGTAATTCTGCACACACTATAAGATGCAATTGGATTGACCATGGTTGATCCGCATTAACAATTTCGTCCTTTTGTCGGAAACTCCATTTTGCTCAATTTTCCACCATTTTATCTCGATTTCCGTAATCCCGCTTATTTCCTACACAATAAATAAAATTGGATTAATACCATTATAATTGACTCAAGGATTAGCTTATTCTAATCTTTTAGATATAATTACATGCATGTAAATGCGTGTAAGCAATTAGATATTCAATAGAATTTCAATTGTGTTCATGTACATGTGAGAATCCATATCAAAATATCAAAATGAAGTATAAACAGAAAAGATCAAATTAAGTAGACATATGTAAGTTTGAATTGTCGATTAATGACTTGCGCAAATTACTGAGATATAAATATGGAAGGTGCAGAAACAGCATTGAGATTTAACCTAGTATAAACAGCCTGTGGCTTTCAAGGGTCTAAATGAGTTCAAGTCTGAAATTGTAATGCTTACTACAGTTTGCCACTTGGCTGAACTTATTCACTATTGATTGAAGGGAAATGAGAGGCTTATTGTTTAAATACATTCGTCTCAAGGATCTCCTAGTAGGTTTTGTTCCACTAGAAACAGGAAGGTATGAAGCCGCTCGAATGGACTAAAACACTGAACATTTCCTTGATCTTACAAGAAGGGTTGAATACCTACTATGTTTAGCCAACCAAAGTCTGCAACTTCAGTGAAAACTTTGAGTTCGGTATGAATAATTTCAGCTACAAGCCCCTACAACTGCCTAGGTATTAAAGCTAGCAAAACCAAAGGGACTGCTCGACCTTCTATTTTCAAGTTGACAAATACTTAGTAGTAGTCACAGGCAAGAATTCTAACGTACTGCAATACCAGACCTCACAAAACACGCCTTACATCTCCGACTTGAATTCATTCATTCACATCACACCCTTAATTATCAGCCACCATTTCCATAATGCAATTGAGTTCTTTCTTTTTTTACCAAAATCGTTCGATATCTACACAACGGGAATATGACCGAAAACAAAGTAGTGGGTCAGGCTTATTCAACTAAAGCAAGCATCTTGAACACATCCGTTGCACCAAAACTAAGCTTAAAGTTGAACCCATGACCATTTCCCCAAAATCCCGACATGAATTACGGCAACAAATTCACGAAAATAATCGAAAGCATAAAAATTTAGGGGGAATTTGATTCTACACCCAAATTCACACACCCCTTTTAGAACTCATCCATAATAGTGTTTTAATATACACCTAAACCAATTAATTAGACTTATTCAAAATAAAAAAACCTATTAAATATAGGATAAATATTAAAACCCAATGTTGTTAAGAATTACTAAAGCTGCTACTATCAAATTCCCCATTCACCATTAATATTAAAATCCAGTCTTGCTGCAAATGGAATTACTCAACCCTTGATTCCAACAATTGAAAACTCTTCTCTGGGTTGGAGGTTATGTAATCTCCACATTCAAAAGCCTAATCTCTACATTCAAAGCCGGTATCAATATCTCCGCAATCATGCGATTATGTTTTTGATTTCAAAATTTGATTGTGATATAAATGGATCACACAATCAGAGGTTAGTGGGTTGCCTTTGTTCAACTGCATATCCCTTTGATCCAATTGGCACTGTTGATGAGCATTGTGTTTGCTACCTATTCAATAGGTGTGTGTCTTCCTGACGAAGAGGTATTTGTTTTGTGATTTTTTACGGTTTATGCTATTGAATAGGTATAATAGATTCTACAAGTTCTTGATTACATGTTTCTTTTTCCTCTTATTAATTGTTTCTCAATAGATTCTACAATTTCTTGATGGCTAAAGAATACTCCCACCTAGAGTTTAGGTGCGACCTTCTCCACAATCATGCGATTATGTTTTTGATTTCAAATTGTGATTGTGATATAAATGGATCACACAATCAGAGGTTGGTGGGTTGCCTTTGTTCAACTACATATCCCTTTAATCCGATTGGCACGGTTGATGAACATTGTGTTTGCTACCTATTCAATAGATGTGTGTCTTCCTGACGAAGAGGTATTTGTTTTGTGATTTTTCAGGGTTTATGCTATTGAATAGGTATAATAGACTCTACAAGTTCTTGATTGCATGTTTCTTTTTCTTCTTATTGTTTCTCAATAGATTCTACAAGTTCTTGATGGCTAAAGAATACTCACACCTAGAGTTTAGGTGCTATCTAATAATAGGAATATCTCCACACAAAAAATGTTTAATCACATTGAGAAATCTACGAAATCTAATAGGAATATCTACACAAACATATCTACTAAAAATTAGCAAATATATAGATCTGAAAGGAAGAGATATACAATAATTAAGGCAATTAATCTTTTTAAATAAGGAATATCGACACAAACATATCTCCTAAAATATGGCATCAGTTATATACTATAATTAAGGCGATTAATCACGTTGAGATATCTAATAATAGAAATATCTACACAAACATATCTACTAAAAAATGGCAAATATATAGATCAAATCAGAAAAGAAGAGATATACAATAATTAAGGCAATTAATCATTTTTAAATAAGGGAAAAATAACTTGATTGTATTAAATTCTAATTTGTGTTTATAACTGATGCCATATTTAAATTAAAAAAAAAAAACTACATTTGAGGAATATTTTCCTTATTCATTCAGAAGGGTAAAATAGTCAAACTAAAAAAACGTGAAAAAACTTAATTATAGACTTAAAACTTATAAGGAAGGTTTAATTATGTGAATGGGTCTAGATTAAAAGAAAATATAGGAATGAGTCTTTCTTAATAAGAGATTCAGTTTTTGGGTTTTTTTTTTCTAATTTTCTCTATAGAGATGAGAAAGATTGATCAAAGCATACATACTGGGGGAACAGAGCCCCGAGCAGAAAGATGAGATTTGAAAAACGAGGCGCGCTTGCTGGTGCTGCGGCTGTGTAAAACTGTGGGGGAAGAGTTGTTGACTGAAAAGCCTAGAAGAGGTTGAGGAGGAGGAGCAATGGGTTTTGTGGAGAAGGAGGAAGCAGAAAAGCGAGGAGGAGGAGGTATGACGAAGTAGTTGTTTGGGATAAACGACGAATTCGCCATTAGAGCTTGTCTAAGTGACAAAAGGAGTCTCAACTTTGGCCGAGTTTGGGAGCTTCTGGAGTACAGAGGGCTTAATTTCTCCGCCGATACTCAGCGATTACGGGTCCTTTTTATTTAGACCGAACAAAACCGTGGAAGCGGATATGGACTTAAGGTAGACGAGTTTGGGTTTTGGTCCATATCTTGCAGTTCACGTAGGTTCATACTTAGACATTAATATCAATTTGTACAATCGATAATTTGAAAATACAAGGATAGAATGTGTTTTTCTGGAAAATGGAGATTGCAGTGCACGGATCAATCATTACTGGGCAGCAGAAACCAAAATTAATAAACAGAACACCATATTTTGGTTGTGAAAACCTCAAATATGAGATTAAAAACTCTGCGGTGCTCTTACTCTTGAGAGCCCAAAATAAGAATCATCTTATTATGAAGATATGTTCTTTTATAGACTTGAATAGCACTAGCTCGGCTATGATGATTAGACAAAATCTACTACAAAGTTTGTCTTCCTTCTTGAACTCCTTCTCCACTTGAACGATCTCCAAATATCGCTCTCCTTTCTTCATAGCCTCTCTACTGATCTCAAGAGAAGTTATGCATATGAAACAATAATCACGAACACTTAAACATGGACCAAGTGGTTTGACTCTTGTGAATATTTTATCTTAGGCAAACAAGCAAGACTCACCAACTAATTCTTGCGTACCTAGATGCATACATACTGACCGTGTATATTTCTGAATATATGAAGGACCAACAGCAAAACCTCTAACCCCAATATTCTACCATAATTCTCCTTTAATTAGGAAAGAAACTTTCCATATAAGAAATCCAACAAATCTTAAGGAAAATCAATTAGGAATAGACAAGTCCTAAAAACCCTAGGACATCAACACCACGATTTTAACAATCAGAAACATCTTTAAAAACG
Organism: Rosa lucieae; assembly: GCA_024704745.1. Lineage (NCBI taxonomy): Eukaryota > Viridiplantae > Streptophyta > Magnoliopsida > Rosales > Rosaceae > Rosa > Rosa lucieae. The sequence goes on from CM045498.1 coordinate 65,046,317, forward strand.
TAAATACATAAAACCCAAAACCTACTTTCCAAAATTGGACTTCACATGAAACTAACTACTGACTCGGGGATTGCAACACACGTTGCAATCCCATGCATATACAGATGCATTTACCTGTGATTCTCCAAGATTAGTAAAGGAACTTTGTCATAGCTTTGTATGGGAATGCCAATACGACATGTACAAGAATTGTACCTATATAATTTTACATAGGTTTTATGAAAGCTCTAGATAACATCGCAAAAGTTAAAATATGATGTGAGACATCTCGATCTCTGTTTCCGATTTTTTTTTTTTTTTTTTTTTTTGTAGTATGATTGCCGTCTACTATAAAAATTGCATGCTCACATCAAATTATTATTTTATAAATAATGTAATTTTAAAGTCGGAAATTAGTTGGAAGTTTCGTGAACCCAATCCATACATCCATAAAAGATGCAGGTGACTTTCCGCCAAAGAAAAGAAGAAGATGGGGGTGTTCGAAAATGGTAGGAACTTGCATTAAAAAGTTGAAGTCTGTAGAGGAACGTTGCAAAAGAAAGAGAGGAAATAATTGATCGAAACTTGATGGAGCATAGCGTACGTGGAAATGCCGACGAAGCACCACGTACCATGACAAATATTATAATCAATTATGTGGCCATCTAGTGTAAATATGCAGAACACTAAAATGGGAAAAAGTATAATGAGGCAAAGATTACGTACTAAAATGGCTCTTATCATTCTTGATGATGTGGACCAAGAAGAACAATTAATTGGAAGCATTGTGTGATAGGGAATTGTTTGGTCCAGGGAGTAGAATCATCATAACTACTAGAGATGAACATTTGCTCGAGGCAGTTGACGGAGATAAAGTATATAAGGTGAATCCATTAACTGATGCTGAAGCTCTTGAGCTCTTCCGTATGAAAGCCTTTAAGAAAGACCAGCCGGTTGGGGAAGATTTTCTCGAGCTATCCAAGGACTTTTTGAAATATGCTAATGGCCTTCCATTAGCTATTAAAGTTTTGGGTTCCTCTGTTCGTGGTAGATGTGTAAAATTATGGTCTAGTGCATTGGAGAGACTTAAAAAAAAAAATCCTCCAAAAGGGATTATTGATGTTCTTAAAGTTAGTTTTGATGGATTAGAAGAAACCGAACAGGAGATATTTTTGGACATCGCATGTTTCTTTAAAGAGGGGTACATAGATCATGTAACAAGAATACTACAAGGTAGTGACCATTGTCCGGACATTGATATAGCAGTTCTCATAGAGAAATCTTTGGTAACTCTGTTTGGAAGAAAATTGGGGATGCATGACTTGGTACAAGAATTGGGTCGGGAAATTGTTCGCCAAAAATGCCGTGAAGAGCCTGAAAAACGTAGCAGGTTGTGGCTTCCCAATGAAATCATCCATGTACTTCGTCAGAGCAAGGTAATGAAAGAGCTAAGTGCTGAAAGTCATTTATTGTTTTTTTTGTTTTGTTATTATTATGGTCTATCTTGTGCAATAACTACTTTGCTCTTTGTTATTAGGAGATGAGTGCAGTTCAAAGCATATCCCTCCAATGTCCAATGGGAGACAATGTTGGTCACTCAATTGATAATGACTTCCCAAAAATGGACAGATTGAGGTTGCTCAAGATTTGGAATTTGAAGTGTACCGGAAACATCAGATATCTTTCTAATGAGTTACAGTATCTTGAATGGCATGAGTGTCCTTTGGTTTCTTTTCCGTCAGACTTTCAACCGGATAAACTTGTTGAAGTTCACTTGTATTTCAGCCGCATGGAACAACTATGGAGGGGAAAAAAAGTAAGATCATAATGTTTTAGAGAAACTGAATTTGAGAGGAATTTGCTGTGTATGCTCATTGATAATAGGGGCCTCTTTATATAGAGGATTACAATGCATAGAATCTCAATCATACAAGGAAAGTAATTCTACATTGATTAGGATTCTAGATCCTTCTAATTAAATCCTATTACCACTAGGTCAAGTAACCTAGAGTTTGGGCTAAACACAAATTAGGTTTTCCTTGAACACTCCCCCTTGTGTTGCCCAAACGCGGTGCTTCTCTCGTTGCCTCGTTAAAAACCTTGCTGAGTAACAAAAACCCAGTGAGACAAAAATAATCTCGGTCGAAGGGGAAAAAGAGCACAACACACCCTTCACGTTTCGAGGTGAACATGTAGACATCTCCCCCTAATGTCAGCGTCTCCCCCTGATGACTACGATCATGGGAGTTCAGATAATTTCCGCAAGCCAATTCTTACCACATGTTTCTCGAACGTGGATTTGGGCAATGACTTAGTAAACAAGTCTGCCTCACTGTCCTCAGATTGAATCTAGTTCACTTTGATCTCGAGGAGTGTCTGTTGTTGCTGATTATGCTTGGTGTTGTCGCTTTTGATGTTGCCTTGCCTCATTTGTTCAAAACAAGCAGCATTATCCTAAATGCTCGTAGGCTCATCTGTGGTAAACTTCAAACCACAATTGTTCGAACATGCGTAACTATGGATCCAATCCATATACATTCACGAACCACTTCGTGAAGAGCAATGATCTCTGTATTGTTCGAAGATATAGCGACTACGGTCTGTTCTGTAGACCTCCAAGATATCACAGTCTTTTCCCATGGTGAACAAATAACCAGTTTGGGAACGACCATTGTGTGGGTCAGAAAGATACCCAACATTAGCAAACACTACTAGAAATCTGTTCATTTACATCACATCATTTAAATCGGTTAGACTTGCACATGATGTAAAAAAGTAAGTTAACATCGTTTTAGAAAAATACCGATTTAAATGTATACCATTAACATCGGTTCTTAAAATGACCGGTGTTAAAAGTTTTATTTGAAAATTTGCGGGAACCTCATTTTCGTGGACGCGCTAAGTGTTTTAATGAATTCAAGGACGCGGGGACGAAAACTTAAAATTTTCACACTTAAAAAAAAAAGCACTCGGCCCGACCCCAAAACTTTCTCACTTTGCCTCAAGCCCTAATATCCATTCTCAACCCCAGCATCACAAACTCGAGCTCCTCCTTCCCAAACTCGAGCTCCTTATCAACTTCACGAACCTTCCTCCTCCATTCTACTCCGGAATCTGAAGAGCCGAAAGCCCGACCTCGATCTGAAATTGAAGTAACAGCTTTGAATCCTGAGCCGGCCTCGATCTGAGATTGGCAGAGTCGAAGAAATTGAAGAGGCTCGCTCTGGTCTTCTCCGCCCTCTGCTCCACTCTCCTCCTCCGCCGAATCCGTCGGCGATAGGCTCTTCATCTCACCTTTCCACTACTCCCGATCTTACGCCACCACCCAAACATTTCACGAAGACAAAAAAAAGGGCCGCAAAAAGTGGTTCATTCTACCTCCGTTCACTGCCACCGTAAACGGCGCCGCTTTGGGACGAGAGCTCTCAGAGATGTGTATACTAAACCCTCCACCTCGTCAGCTATGACGGCGCTTAAATGGGTCACCAGGTGCTGCCCCGAGATTCCCAGAAGCCTTGTTCAGAAGCTCTTTCGCTTAAGACAGGTTGAAGTCTTTTGAAGTTTCATTACATTTTGGAAATGGGTTCTTGAATGGTGATTGGAAAGTGGTTTGCTTTGATTATTTATCACAGGTTCGAAGAGAAGGATCTGACATGGATCAATGTGTTAAGGGTATCTGAAATTTGTATTAACTTTTGTTTTGTTCTGTAATGGACTAATGGGTAGAGCTCAGAGCTTTTGTTGCAATTATATGGGGTAGTTTTGTTTCTGATTTCGATTTTCGTGAAGGTGGGGGCTAAAGACTTGATGAACTTAGAAGATCGAATATGTCTTCCTATTTCTGTGAAAGAGTTCCCTGATGATAAATAAGAAGAGGGACATTGTAGTGAAGAAGAAGTCAAGTTTATTTGTAGCCTTGTGTTGTATAAGGTTCATAACTGTGGTCTCTGTCGCTTGTGTGCATGTTAAGCTAGTTATCTTGCTTACACATGTTATTTGCAATTTTTTGTTTATTAATATGCAGATTCTGTTGTTCCTTGTCTATTGAAATTGCTGGCACTGTGTTATAGAGTAAATAAAGTGAGATTCATCTCTATTTATGTTTCAGTTTTACTTGGATTTGGGTTTAGGAGCAGGATGACAAGAAGGCCCCTGACTCTGCTGCTAAAGTCAAAGGCGAATCAGTCAAGAAGTAAGTTTCTGATCCCAAGATTCTTCAACTATTTCTGGCTGGTTGATTTTGAATTGGAAATTTGATCATAATATCTTATTGTATGAGTGATCTGTGAGTCTAATTTGTTTATTATTGGTTTTCTGCAGGGGATATGTTGGAATTCACATCTCAGGATTCAGAGATATCCTTTTAAGGCTGGAGCTTGTACGCCTGATTGTGGACTCAATATTTGAGCATCCTTTTGAAGGTATACTATTGAATTCAATCTTCCCCGGCGACGGAATGGCCCCGAGATTGCCGAGTCCGTCAAACAGGTCCCTTTTTTATCCTTATTCACTATATGCTCTTCAATTTCCCTTTACGACTGGTTTATTTTGCATCGGAGTTGTGGATGATTGTATGTTTGTGTACGCATCTGTGTATAGTTAGCTATATACACTCACTCGCACTCAATGAAACTCTGTAAGGTAAGGGTGATGCCCATTACTTATAAAGATTAGATACAGAAAGCCAGAACTGTTACTATCTCTAAACTGTTGGTACTCTTTTGAATCTTTCTAGAACTGCATTTCTCATTGTAGTCACTGAAGTGTTATACTCTTGCATGCTTATTGAATGTAATGCTTGTTGCAAGAGTTGCTTCAATTTTAAATCAATGTTTGACGCCAAATTCCAAATTTCAAACCCCTTGAATCATTTTTTCAGCTTTTGTTTTTGTTTTGAGTTTTTTCTCTGCTAACTTTGACTGTCAACAGTGGGATTTTGTTTGTTTTGGGTTTATGGGTTTTGTTGGGTTGCTTTTGTTATGAGCAATGGGGGACTCAGGTGGAAAAGTGAGGTTGGTTCAGTGCCCAAAGTGTGAGAATCTTCTTCCTGAGCTATCAGTGTGGTGCTGTTCTTAGAGGTATGCTTTCTTCTTCTTTTTGATTCAAATTTTTTTTTTTTGGGCTTTCTGTTTTTGTTTGTGAGAAACTTCAGGGAAAGATGGGATTTTAGTGTTGAAACTTTTACAATTACCAAATTAGGGAGTCTCTTTATGATGGTGATACTTGTGATTCTTGTAGAAATTTGTGTTTGATTTATGAGAAGGTTAGGAACCCAAATGAGATCAGGGTTTTTGGTCTTGAAATTTGGTATGGTATAAACCTCAAAAACACACACCAACGCAAAAAGGACTAATGAATTGGATTTGTGGGGCTGAGTTTTTTATAGCTGAAAAAGATGCAACTTGCAAAGTTCATAACTCAATAACATTCTATTTCCTGTAGTGTTTTCTGCAGCCAAAATAAAGCAAATTTTTTGTTTATTTTTGAAAGAATTTGCTCTTTTCGGGATCAGACAACTAACCTTGCCTATAAGGGCGTTGTTTCGGTTTACCCTCCCATTGTTTTGTATTTTGGAATCAAATTTTAAAATTTGGGCCAAGAACAACAAGGTCAGTAAGAAGGCTTCATGCTTGTCTTTCTATGATGGAAAAACATGTGGTGAAGTGGGAAGGGGGATCATTTGTAAGATTAAGCTTGTCATGTTGTTATTATAAGCATGGTGGAAACTATTTTTTCTTTTCTCGGTAACAAATACACACACACACACACACACACACACACACTATATATATATATATATATATGTTATATTTCTATTATAATTTTTGTCTACTAGTGTTTATGCCATAAGAAAGCACGCAGTTCACATATCTCAAGTTAATTTGTGTGCCTGCTTGTGTGTTCCTGTGGTGTGGGGATGTGGGTGCATGCATCTTTATTTTTTAGTTTATGTCTCCCTTGTCCTACATGTACATTTTTGTCGCACTAATATTGCATTTCTTGAACAGTACAAGGATTACAGATTGTGACTGGGATTACAGATGGATGGAGCACCCAGCTCATGCAAGAACTTCGAGACATCCCTTGGATCAGTCGTTGGCTACATATGGAGACCATTCAGTCCTGCGCAATTTAATTTGCTGTTAGTTTTCTCCAGCATATAGGTAATTTTAAGTGTTGTATTCTAGTCCTATATTTTGAATTTGGCTTAACATGTGTGTGAATTCCCAAAATGCAAAGTGATACTGTCTTGAGTCTGTGCAGTACAATAGACCTTGTAAATACAAAGTTGAGTGTGCTAAGGCTTTACTTGTTCAAAAATGCTGTCACTGAGCACTGAGCTCAGAGCTAATGATTAATGAGCTGCAGCAATATATTTATATGCTTCATGTCATGTTCCAGACGCAGTATTCTGGTTTTGGTTCTCTGTTATGCTCTTTGAGCTACTTCAATTCTTGTTTTTCGTAGGCTGTGTGCATTCTGCTGTGAATTTTTCCAGTAATTTTATCTGGTTTAAGCATTTCAATCACAGAGTTTGCCCATTTTGTTGTGTTCAGTTCATGTTTTTGCTTGTTCTGATTTCCTAATACTCTGATATTATTTGGACCATTTCAATTTTCCAGACCTATAGTAGTTGATCAAACTGTAATTCTGCCTTGTATAGAAGTTGGTTTAGTTACTAATGATTCTGCTATTTCTTTGGTTTTGTTCTAGGTTAAGATATGGAATATTCAGGAAAAGAAATGTACTGCAGTTCTGATGGGGCACACTTAGTATGAAATCTTTGAGTTTGGCGTACCCATGCAACTCCTTATCTTGACTGAAAATATGACTAATCTTTTAACTTGTTCATATGTTTCTACGCTAGCATTTTTAGGTTTGCAGTTTTGTTTTGTGAATTATGTTGGATCATGAATTTGGACATAATTAATGGAATGCCTCAATTTTTAGATGATGTGCTTGAGTTAATATATTGAGAAATGTATTTCTTTTCCAAGTAGTAGCTAGATGCAAACTTTGCATGCAATCTCAATTTAGAGATTAGAAATCAGTACCAAAATAAAAATCGATGTCATGATTACCAACATATCGAAATGTGCCCACAAAATCGATGTACCTAAAACCAGTGCACATCGATTTATAAACACGAAAACGTAATCTATTGTCAACGTACAAATCACTTACTATAAAGTAAACCAATTTACCATGAAACACAGAACATCAGTTTTAAAAACTTGAAGTGATGTCTACGACGAAATAACACATTAGTTCATATCAAAAGAAGCGATGTGCAGAAAACCAGTAAACATCGTTTTACATGGACAAAAACGATGTCCCCTGTACAACAACACATCATTCTTAATAAAGTAACCGATGTTGCCTAAGGCCACATACATCGTCCTTAGGAAAATAAGGTGGCAAGATGCATGTAAAAATGGCCAAGAACAAACAATAGTTTTTGAACACTGATGTCTACGACAGTATTAGACACCATTTCTGAAATTGTAATCGATTTAAATGTTCACTTAGGTATTGTTCGAGATATATTTTATTAAGCATAAAATGTGAAAATATGAAGAATTAAATATAGTTAACATATAAGATTATGATGATTATAACGATTATACATCGATTTGTGTTTTAGAATCGATGTTGGTTGTTGTCTGGGACATCGGTTGAAAACGCGCTTATACTGATGTCTATACTTTTCTGTACACCCACTAAGACATTGGTCGAAAATTAGTTTAACATCGGTCCAGAACCGATGTCTGTGAACAAAATTCTAGTAGTGAAAACCTTCCAAAACACATGTTGTTTTGGGATGGGGATAGTGGACGCAGGCCAGTGTTGGCGGCGTTCCTGGTGTGTGATGGGTCCGAATCCATCATCTCTTTGTAGGGATAAAACAAGCCCATATCACTCATACATATCAAGTATCGAAAGATATCTTTTACACCAATCCAATGGCGTCGCGTTGGCGCAGAGCTATATCTAGCTAACAAGTTCTCAACATATGAGATGTCTGGTCTTGTGCATTGGGATAAGTACAATAATGCGCCTATTGTGCTAAGCAATGCACTTCTGCCTCTAGCACATCTTCGTCATCATCCTTTCGACGAAGAGGATCCTTTTCAGGATCAAGACTACGGACGATCATGGGGGTGCTCGAAGGCTTGACCTTGTCAAAAAAGCCTAAGCATCTATCGACACGATGCTCAAGTTCCAAACCGAGACATAATCGTGTTCTCCCAAAATCCTTCATCTCAAACTCAGATTTCAAGTGTTCAGCGGTTTCCCTTAACTCTTTAAGGGCTTCTAATGAAGATCATGTCCAACATGAACCGCGATAGAATCTAAAACTTGCCATAGAAACGCGTGGGCATATCCCTTCCCAATCAAGTAGTCACTTTAGTGAGCGTTTCAACCTTATTGTAAACGTGCTCCATGGTCTAGAGCCACTTGACTTGGGTAAATGAAGTTCGCCATGAACCTTCATGTATATTCCGTATCTAGATCCCTATAGAGATACGTAGTGACCATATTTGTAAGCTGCATGTTCAGTTATTCGGAAACTACCAAACTGACAGGGTAGTGGAGTGCAATGACATCCATTACGAGAGAATATGTCTCATCGTAGTCAATTCCAGAGCGTTTTGTGAGAAGCCTTGCGCCATAAGGCGAGATTACCATCTCTTTTTCTCACTACGCTTTCTAACGAAAACCCATTAGTCAACAAGTTTTATATTAGGAGGTGTTGGCATCTCTAGCTCGAAAACCTTCCTCTTCGTTAGAGAATCCATCTTAACCTGTATCGCATCTTTCCATTTAGGCCAAAAACTCTCTACGTTGGCATTCATTCATCAACGGAGCGTGGTTCGGTATCATCGGACTCAACAAACTCATGCGCAACAAAATGCGCAACTACATCATCAATTATGATGGAGTTTCCATCCCACGTCTCATGTACACTAGTGTAATTTTCATAGAGCTGTATATTCTCAGGAATAGGTTTTGACGTTGAGGTGTCCCCCAACGATAACCATAACCCGGAAGATACTCATGAGATGGATTTTGAGTCTTGATGATCAAAGGATTGAAATGTGCCAAAGTATCCTTCGAACCCACGAGCCTCCCACGCATCCTAGCTGGGGCCATGGCCTGTAACGCCAGAGTGCAACTCTCTTTGGCATTGGCGCCATGCCTACCTCCGTGTAGGGTGGCGCTACATCCTCTCGTAGGGACGTCCTTCCTTGCAGGCATGTTTGCAGCATATTTATGTGATCTCGTCACTTTAATAGGGATCAAAATGAGACATAGTGGGGACAGGCTACGACAATTCATGTCGTTCCTGTTGAACATTCGTGTTCTTATCTCCCCTTAACGACGGGAAGACTGTCTCATCAAAGTGACAACCTGCAAATCTAGCGGTAAAGAGATCGCCTTGCAAGGGCATTAAGTGGCGGACGATTGTTGGAGTCGCAAATCCAACGTAGTTGCCCATTCGTCTGTAAGGACCCATCATAGAGCGCTGTGGCGGCGCAATTGGCACATAAATGGCTCACTCAAACGTGCGTAAGTACAAAATACGTGTACCCAGTCACTAGCTGTAACGCAGAGGTACATTGAGTGGCGGTAGGTCGTAGACGAATTAGCATAGTTGCATGCGATATTGCATCACCCCAAGCGGATGTAAGAAGATTGGTGCGCATTGCCAATGTCCGGACTACCATCGTAGTTGTTTCTGCGAGACCAATTGGGTGTGTACATGGGAATGTGATGTCCAACATCAAGCCCATTGCAATATCTATCGAAAGTCTTTCGATGTAAACTCCCTGGCATAGTCAAATCCAATTGACTGAATACGATGATTCGGGGAGTGAGCCCGTTGTCATATGATATGTGCAAGGAGTGTAGCGTAAGCAGCATTTATAGGTGGACAATGGCACAACACGTGACTAGCGTGTTGCGTGTCAACCAACATCATGAAATATTTAAGCGTCCGCAAGTTGGTTGAATCAATCCACAAAATCCCTATGGATTCTTTATAAGAACAGAATGAGTATTGTCATATCCTTTGCATAGGACGGTCTCAGTCCTAATTTCCCTAAGGAACGAGCTTAGTAAAACGAGCGAGAGGCTTTAGAAGCAACCAATGAGAATTTTGGTTAGGCCTGAGCGTCTGAAACGCTATTTTGAAGCAAGTTGGTGATTGCAGCATCACCTAGGGCGCCATCACCATGATGGACGCCATCCATGGAGTCATGGATAGGGACTACGCCAGCCCTAGGCTGGTGGTGGACGGAGGCGGTGCCCTAGGCAGCAGCGTCGGTCACACTTAGTCTAAGAATCAACTTTTGATTCATGCTTCGTTTCGCTCGAAAGAAAAAATGTCATTGTGAAGTCTTTTGTAGACGGATCATTATATCATGACTAGGATGATCTATCCTGTCGTGACAAAGCCAATATGTGTCTAAATCCAAGAGATCTTCTCTCATAACTTTATTGGATTTAATAGCTCGAATAGTGACATAAAGTCCACTAGAGAGACACATAAACTTCTCTAAGATGCGTCTTTGTTCGCAGTCATTAGAGGAAATGCAAAGGAACTCATTTCCGTTCTCTACATGCATTTTCACATGGAATTTGTTGGCTATTCATAGGGTACGATCTTCCCTAAGAGCGTAGAGAGTTTCTGTGACAACTGTAATCAAGGTGCCATTTGGCAAGTGGAACTTGGGCTATTCCATGTCCTTGAATTAATATTGATGGCCTAGCCATCGTAGTCACAAAGTCATATGCTCATAATCAAAATGGAGTCATAATGAAAAGAACTCGAAATTTTATTCATAAGCCAACGGAGTACATCATTGATTCTTTGATCAAAGAAAATCTAATCCAATAAAAAGTAATATGGCGCGCTATCGCCTACATCTCTTGGAAAATAAAAAGACTTAATCAAAATCGCCAGTTTCTGGGTCTTGATCCTTGTAGTCTTCCACCCTTAGATCTAGATCGCCATCTTGATCTTCTTGTGCCATGTAGTTTGCTTCCCTTGCTTCACGATACGTCTTGTATGCGTTTGCAACATTCTGGGGTGCGGTACATGTTTTGGCCCAATGTTCAGTTGATCCACATCGAAAACAAACATCATTATGGTTAGGCTCCCTTGATCGGGGCGCGATTTGGACGACCTATCCTCTTGGTGGCATTACCACCATGGTCGGAGGCTCCGCCTCTCTCTCTCTTCACAAGTTGACCTCCACGGTTCCGTGCACGCCTCTCTTGGCGATTTCCTTCCTCTTTAGGGCGAATATATGGACCAGAATGTCCAGAATTGTCCCTACTCTTAGGGTTTCGCTCCTTGCGTCCTCCATTGGGGGCGCGACTATAGTTAGACTCCGGAATAGGCTTAGTTCCCATGGGTCTAGCATTATAGTTCTTCACAAGAATATTGTCGTGCTTTTCAGCTACGTTCATGGCGCCAATGAGCTCATGAAACCTTGTGATACGTCCTGCATTTACATCAATCCGATAATTCTTTGAAACCATCAGTGCAGAGACGGGGAAGGTAGAGAGAGTCTTCTCGATCAACATCGTATCAGTTATGGCTTGGCCACAAAACTCCATCAGAGACTTGATACGAAGAGCTTCCGAGTTATAATCAAGCACAGACTTGAAATCACACACTACTAGGATAAAGTTCATAGACATCAGTTCACAACTGATGTTAAAAAAAAAAAAATCCGATGTCTTAGTGGGTGATGTTAAAGATCGCCAAAACTAAGACATCGGTTCACAACTGATGTCTAGTTTACTACCAGACATCGGTTTAAGGTTCAGAACCGATGTAAAAACGTTAATATGATCACCATTTTGGTGTGTTTAGCTATTGTCAAACCTTCATATTTTGACATTAGATGCTTAATGAAATATAGGTCTAACAACACAATTATCCATTTTAACATCGTTTCTGATTTAGAAACGATGTCTGATAATATTTTACACATCGGTTCCTATTATTTTTTGCTTGTGGTTCATAAGATTTTCGTGTGTTTGGTACATAATATTTCACTAGATATTCAATCTACATTCTATAGTATAGTTTGAACTGATGTCCATATTTATGCTAGACATCGGTTTTGTGTATATATCGATGTCCATAGTTATTCTAGACATCGGTTTTTGTTTATATATCGATGTTCATAGTAATGCTAGACATCGGTTTTATTTATATATCGATGTCCATAGTAATGCTAGACATCGGTTTTTGTTTATATCTCGATGTCCATGTGTATATTAGACATCGGTTTTGTTTATATATCGATGTTTATAGTAATCCTAGACATCGGTTTTTGTTTATATCTCGATGTCCATATCTATACTACACATCATTTTTGTTTATATATCGATGTCCATAGTAATGTTAGACATCGGTTTTTGTTTATATCTCGATGTCCATGTTTATATTAGACATCGTTTTTGTTTATATATCGATGTTCATAATAATGCTAGACATCGTTTTTGTTTATATATCGATGTTCATAATAACTGATGTTTTTTTCATTTCTTGACTGCTGTTATATATATATATATATATATCCCTTTTGCTGCTGTATTTGGTACTAGAAAGCTAATCCACAAATAACATGAAATTCAAATGTACTTTAAATATTAGGGAATTGTATTAATTTCAATACAAAATGGATGATTGCTACAAAATAAGAACAATTATCATCTCTCTTGGTCCATCACTGAACTGCAAAAAGATCTCTCTCCTGCAAGCAGCAAAAGGGGCAAGTCAGCTTACTTGGCTAGAAATAATCACTATGATTTCAGAGCATGCATGCTTCAGGGACTAATGCACAAACAATGTATGAGGGTATAAAAACTATTCCATAGTATGCATGCTTCTTGCACTAAAAGTATAAATGAGTGAATAATGTTCTTAATTGAAAATTTTCAATTAGAATAATGTACGCGCTACCTGCTTCAATAAAGCGCTCAGCCATAATAGCATTCTGGCATGTAAACTCACCTAGTAGAGGAAATCTGAAGAAAAGCAAAAGAAAATAGGAATCAAAATATAGGAACTGGAAAATAAAAATTAGACTTTAACTAATCTAATCATAAAAGGAAATTTGACACTTGCGGCAAGACACAAAATTAGACAAAAAGCTTCTCAAGAGTGAAGACTTAAGAGGCAAACCTACTTTACAATGAGACTATCAACTCAATCCCAGTTGCTGAAGTGATATTATAACAAGAACAACATTATAGAGAATCACAAAATAAAGAAACATGAACTATACTCGACCAAAATACTGTAAATATTTTACTCCAGCTGGAATGAGAATATTTTCCTGTAAAGAAACATGAACTATACTCGACCAAGATCACGGTTAGAATTACCCTGTAAATATTTTCCTTTGTCGGCCATGTTTAATTGTAATTACTAAACTATGAAATACTGCAAAGAAGCTTGTGGATTATGTATTTTTTTAGTCACAATCAGAGTGCTAAAGTTTCTGCAAAGAAGCTTGTTCTGAGCAATGGTATTACCTGTCTTTCATAAAAATCGAAATCAGACTAATTTTTCCAGTTACTAAACTCAAAAGATCATTTTCACGGCAGATTAACTGATTGACTGGTCACTACAATATGCACCAACTGTGTGTAGATTCAGAAAGGATCCCATTGGTCAATTCATTCATCAGAAGCATCACTCAAAGGAGAAGATTCTTTAGAGCAGTTAGACTTGGATCCATTTTGAAATTCTTCCTTGAGTAACTTCCAGATTTTACTTCTCAACCTTGAAGCCTCTACAGGTTGGTACCACTGCCTGACAATCTGAAATTTCAAAGTAGATCAATCAGGTATAATCGAGAATGATACTTGCGGAGGAAACTAAATAATGGAAAGTACCAATTATTAAATTATACGCCAAAAAGAGTTTAACTTCCCACTACATGTATGTGTGCACTCACCTCCCACTTGTGCCTGCATAAACATAGGTCATGCATCTTGGTTGCAAGCATGAAAATTTCAACAAACGGAGAAATAAACAGCATACAAACATAATATGGAACATCTCGAAGAAATAACATTCTTTCTTCTAGCCTCTTCATGGTCCATGATTCCAGCAGAAGTGGTGAGCACGATATATCCAACTCCAAGATCAAACAAAAAGCAGTAAGCTCAACTGAAAGTGGCAGGATCAAATTTGTAAGGTGAACTTAATAAGGTAAGAGTGCGAAAAGGGTATAAATGTACAACACTATTTGATTCATAACAAGGCAACTAATTATACCACTAGTGCCCAGTGAAGGATAAGCACGAATGCTCACAATTCAAGGTCACACTATATATAATCACCTAGAGTTCTGCTAATCTTTTAAAATTTCAAAAAATTGTTCAAAACAACAATTATAGATTAAATATGTATACTTAACGGAGCCTCGAAATCATATCATATTTCTAAACTTGAAAGACCTCTGAATTCTTTTTTCCGAGAAGAAAGCTAACTGCTAATGCTTGACTAACCTGTCTTGAAGGAAGCAACCTGGCAGTCCAACCTTCAATCTCCTTAACACCAACATCAAAACGAGGACTAATGACCCCACACTTTTTAAGCCTTCCATTCAGTTCGACCACAATTTTGCCAGAGCTGTGGTCGTCAACATACTCGAACTCTCCAATGTATCCTAAAGAAGAAAACCATAAACATAAATATCCATACATTCATAAAAACGGACTAACAAAAACAGAAGTAATGAATTATGTTTCAGTAATAGATACTTACCATGCTTTTGCATGACAATAAGAAACTTGATGATCACTTTGGATGACGGCCTGATCATCACCTGACGCTTACCACGTTTCTCTGCATTGTACATGCTCTTGAGAGCATCATTCAGCACGCTAACTCTCACCATTGTCGCTGCTGCATAAGAAAACAAAAATATCCAGGACTTCAGTTCACAAATCAGGAATGAAAAAAAATCAAACAAACAGAAACACACATAAAACCTCTGCTCTCATTCTCTCAATATGCTCCTACTCAATAGCACCCAAAACCATAAAAGCACATGCCAAGTTCCTAACTTCATCCATATTCACACAACAACCCGCCAGTCCAACTATCTTTTTACAGCAACCACCAACACCCATGTTAGTTTTCCCCATTTCTATCTACTAAACACATAAAAGATCAACATGACTACCGAAGCTTGTTCACCATTGTAACAAGGCCGCACCGAATTCTAGCTAGTTCAAAAGTTTAAATCTTTTTTAACCCAGTTCCAAAACAATTTCATCCTACAATAATAAACCAAATATTTACATTTCACCGTAATGCCCTGGAATTCCACCAAGGACTACAAGAACAAGCACAATACAAACACAGACCCTAAAAACCAAATATCCACATCAATATAATAAAAGCAATTACCCAATGATATATGCCATAAATCAATGGAATACCATAAATACCATAAATCATTGGAATACAGAGGCGAGTTGATAGAGAACCCTTTTGAAAATCATTCACCATTGTAACCTAAGTTTTTGCAGAAGCTTCTTCTGATGGCACACTCCCACCGCCGCTCAAGACACTCCCTGCAAGCCAAGCCATGCACCCCAAATTTAATAAAGAAGTTGAACACAACACAAAATAAATGGACACGTTATTAGATGCAGTGAGTTTGACAGGTAAAACAACAGACTGATATATGCCTAGTTAATTACCAATGTAGTACTTGTTCATGACTTCAGCTGAAGCAACACTGCACTCTATCTGTGTCATCTAGCCAATCTTTTCCTCCAAAGTCATCCGGCTCGGTAGGTCATTGATTCTAGTATTCAAGGGCTGTTTCGGGTCCTTATGTATCCTCCTCCACCTGCTGCTTTTGCTGTTCTCATTGTCACCGCTGCTATACACAAGCACAACAGAAGAAGCCCCCTTGTAAAGGTGACAAGCATCCTAGCTATTTCCTGTCACAAATTACATATATCAGTAGTTACAAAGCCACTTTTGAGATAAATATATGAAGAAGCAACCATCATTGAATTCAAAAACCAATAATGAATATATGCAACAGGAGAAGTAGTTGAACACTTGAAATAAAGTCTAAAACTAGACCCGTAGCCAATTAACAGAATGATGGTTGCTCTGCACGCGACTTACAGAGCTCTAATACCAGTAGGCAATTAACAATCAATCTCTGCTCTGCTAAAATTTCACACCTTACCCCAGCCAACAAAGCAAATCACAACTTAAAATTTGAATATGCAAGTGAAAAATAGGAGCCCAAAACAGAAACCAAGTAAAAAGAGATTGAGAACAGACCCAAGACACGGACTTTGAAGAATCAGAAAACGAACCCAGAAAGTTTTCTGCTTTGCTGCTTGAGGAAGAGAGCAACCAAGAGCTCGAGGCTGTTCGACTGAAAACCCAGAAAATCATGAAGATGTTCATGAGAGATAGATCGATGGAAAACCCAGACAACTTTTTACCGAGTTACAATCGAGGAGAGCGAGGACTGTCCACTCCTCGACTGCCCAAGAGCGCGGCTGAGAGGGGGAGGCCCATGGAGAGAGAAAGGAGAGACGGAGACTTTAGCTCCGGCTTCGGCTTCTCCACTCTCAGCAATTAGCAGATTCAGTGGATTTGGGAATGAAGAGAGATGAGAGAAGTAGGCGGAGAAGGAGGAGGAGAGCGGTCGGAGGCGGAGAAGGAGGAAGAGGAGGTCAGTTGCTAGAGGGCTGTCGTGGTGGTTAGGTTTTGGGAGCCAAAATTGACAAACTGTGGGAAAAGTCGGAAAACAATTGATATGAGTCGTGGGAAATCTGACCTAGTGTGTTGGGGGGGGGGGGAATGAAAATTTCGTTCCCCGCTTACAAAGCTTACAAAATTTTAGACTTGGTCGTTTCCGCGTTTTTTTTTAAATTTTGGATGAAAGTATAGACATCAGTTGAATATAAGAAACGATGTTAATTGTATGAATAGAAATCAGTTTTTTAAGAACTGATGTTAGAAAAACAATAGACATCGGTTGAAATCTGAACCGATTTAAAAGACATGATGTCTATTAACCTTATTCTAGTAGTGACAAAAGCGGAGGCTATGCGATCGC
This sequence comes from Rosa lucieae, assembly GCA_024704745.1. Lineage (NCBI taxonomy): Eukaryota > Viridiplantae > Streptophyta > Magnoliopsida > Rosales > Rosaceae > Rosa > Rosa lucieae. The sequence continues at coordinate 65,063,428 of CM045498.1, forward strand.
ACTTCTAAATCAGGAAGCAGGGAGTCACGAACGTTGCCAAATCGCTGCTCAAGTTATACCCATAGCTTTCTTGGGTCTTCCTCATTGAGGTATTCATTTTGGAACGCGTCATTCATGTGCCTTGCCATGAGAATTATGGCTTTAGCTTGTTTTGCTTCGAAAGCAATAGCTTGCTCAATGGAGAGCACGTTCTGACCAGGCTCTTAGATGGCTCCCAGAAGTCCATTAGCCTTAAGATGTTGGCGCACATCTCGGACACACCTATGGTATCCTGCGCCAGTTGCCTCTAGTGGAACGAAGTTCAACTTGTTCAGGTTACTCATCTTGAAAAACAACACAAGATTAGGGTTAGTTTCGGAGCGAAAAGGCTAGCACGAAAAACTATTAAATTTCTGAGCGTAGTCGCTTCCAAGAAATTAGGAATTTTTCTGAGCGTAGTCGCTTCCAAGAAAATCAGATTCCAAGAGGGGTTTTGGATTAGATCGAAACAATGATGTATGTGGTCGATTGTTTTCTTCTCAACAAACTCTAAGTTTGGAGAACTCTACAAGCTCCAAGCTTGGAGTGAGCACGAACCCCCACAGTTCGGCTTTTGGTCTCCTCTATGTAGAGAAAGGGGGGTAGAAGAAGGGATGTTGGAAGTCCCCGAGAAAAGAAGAACAAAAAAAAAAACTTCAAAAACGGGAACTTTTAGAAAAAATTACCTTAAAAATGGCCGGAAAAATGTCGCCCGAAGTTACTGTAGCTGCCGGAAGTTACTGTAGTGACAGGAAAAGTACTGTAGTTGTCGGAAGCACTGTAGCTGATAGGGAAAAGTCACCGGGAAGTTGCCGGAAGTCGCCGGAAAAAGGTTGACCGGCCATTGACCAGACCGTTGACCTATGCTGACGTGGCAGTGGGTCCCTGTTGCTGACGTGGCAGCGGGTCCCTGTGATGACGTGGCAGTGGGTCAGGGTGCTGACGTGGCAGTGGGGTCTGCGTCAGTGGGCTTGGGCTTCTGGCCTTCTTTTGCTTTCTTTTTTTTTTTTTTTTTTTCTTTTCTTTTCTTTTCTGCCGGTTCAAGATGCAGCAGCTCAAGTGGCTGGTTCACGCCTTTTTAGGCAGATTTTTGTAATTTTTCTTCCGGTTCCTGAAACTTCAGATCAATGGTCTTTTGCTACCAAAATTTGGTGAAATTTGAAGGTCCGGAAGATGGTGAACCGGTGGAATATTTGCTGCGAGTTGTATGGAGCTTCCGGTGACCGGTTCGGTAAGTTTCCGGCCGGTTCTTGGGGTGGTGCCGCCGGTTCTGGACTCCTGGGGTGGTGTTGTAAAGAACAATTTCTTAGTTGTGTTAATTTGTGTAAAGAAAGAAACACAAAGTCATTGTTCTTTACAACTGTAAACAAAAAGATGAAGAAGCTTTTTTTCTTTTTCTTTTTTGAATTGAGAGTTTCTAGTAAGACCTCTAAATTTGCTAATTTGACATCTCATACTCTCTACACCTCATTTTTGCTTTTAAATACAAATATTTGCTCACTAAACCTCCGTTTGAATTCCTCAAAAAACCCTAGTTATACTATTTACATACAAGACAATAAAATACTCATTATACCTCTAGCTCCATTCCTTGCTTCTTCTTTTCTTTCTTTTTTTCTATTCTTTTTCTTTTTTTGAATGCAAACGTAAAAAAATCCCCAAAATAGATTTCTAAAACTTTAAATCATGAATCAAACGATCATAACATAGAAATTGATCAAAAGGTCATTAATGAAACGGTTAGACAATGATTCCTGTGTTTCTAATTCTTCTGAAAAATGAAACATTATAGAGATTGATATAAATAAAAAAAAACCAGGAACACAAAAAAAAAAATGCAAAGAAAGAAACACGCAACTCATGAAGGCAGGAAAAAAAAAAACTACCGTCTCCCACAGAAAACTCTCATCCTTCAACTAGACCTTGAACGAAGTCTAGACTAGGAACTCAATAAAAGTTTTGGAACAATTTCTTAGTCTTTAATTTGTGTTAAAACTAGGCGGAAAGGGTTGTAAAGAAAATATTAATTGATTATAATTCATTGTTTATAATTGTCATTATGCAAGAGGATATATATATATATATATATGTGTGTGTGTGTGTGTGTGTGTGTGTGTGTAATTCAATAATTTAAAAGATATAGAGATCAAATGAGCAAATTTAGAGGTCCCAATAATAATCCTCTTTTGAATTACATAATTAATATAAGGCCCCTGGTCGTCCTTGGTCACACAATCCATAAAAGTTATGGCATTCTCATACTGAGATTGGACAATATTACTCTCACGTCAACCTTTCAGTAATTCTACTAATTTCTGTAATTTGGAATCACAGAGGAATGTGTAATAATTATTTTAAATCACGTGATTATGATCTTTGAAATTATACCAGGGATGGAGCATGCTACGGCTTATAAATCTGAGTGGTTCACAACACTTGATGTCGACTCCAGACTTAACGAAGGTTCCTGATCTTGAAAAGTTAGTGCTTCAAGAACTCAAACAAGACGAGATTTAGAGAGTGAATTGTTTGATATGTTATTCATCTCACAGTGGAGGTGTTATTCATCTCACAGTAGAGGTATATAGAGAGGATTACAAGAATATAACAGGCAAGTACTAACTACGGAATAATTACAATATATTCTATTCCTAATATTAAACCATGACTCACGCTAACACTCCCTCTCAAGTTGGCGCATACACATCAACCATGCCCAACTTGCTTAGTGAGTCATAAAACACCTTCCTAGAGACTCCTTTGGTAAGTATATCTGCAAGTTGCTCTTCCATTGGAACAAAAGGAAAGCTAATAATTTTGGCATCTAGCTTCTCCTTTATAAAGTGACGATCAACCTCCACATGCTTAGTACGATCATGTTGTACTGGATTCTGTGATATGTCAATGGCTGCCTTGTCACAATACAACTGCATAGGACTTTTGAGTTTGAAACCCAGATCACGTACCAGATTTCTCAGCCACAGCAATTCACACACTCCGTGAGCCATACCTCTATACTCGGCCTCAGCACTAGATCGTGCCACAACTTTCTGTTTCTTACTCTTCCATGTAACCAAATTACCTCCCACAAAGGTAAAGTAACCTGATGTTGACCTCCTGTCTGTAATATTTCCAGCCCAATCTGCATCTGTAAAGCCACAAACCTCAAGGATGTTGCTGTGTCCAGAAAACAATACTCCCCTTCCTAGAGCTGACTTCAGGTACTTCAAAATTCTCATAACAGCATCCATGTGACTTTCACTCGGGTTGTGCATGAACTGACTTACCACACTCACTGCATATGCAACATCTGGTCTAGTATGAGCCAAATAAATCAAGCGTCCAACTAACCTCTGATAGTGAGCTCGATCAGTAGGTACCTGATCTGGGTACTCAGCTAAACAATGATTCTGCTCAATAGGAGTATCAATAGGTCTACAATCTAACAAACCTGTCTCTGTTAGCAAGTCAAGAACGTACTTCCTCTGGCACATGTAGATCCCTTCTCTCCCCCTGGCTACCTCAATTCCTAAGAAGTACTTAAGTTCACCCAAGTCCTTCATCTCGAACTCAGAGGCTAGCTGTCTCTGCAGTCTATCCATCTCAACAGTATCATTGCCAGTGATTACCATATCATCCACATAAATAATTAAAGCTGTTACCTTCCCTTGTTGATGCTTGAGAAACAAGGTATGATCTGAGTTGCTCTGTTTGTAACCAACCTTCCGCATGAACTGTGAAAATCTTCGAAACCAAGCACGAGGCGACTGTTTGAGACCATACAGAGACTTTCTCAATTTGCATACAAAATCACCAGGAGAAGCAACTATATACCCAGGTGGAAGGCTCATGTATACTTCCTCGGCTAACTCTCCATGAAGAAATGCATTCTTGACATCAAACTGTCGGAGTTGCCAATTTAAACTAGCAGCAAACGATAGCAGAACCCGAATAGTGTTCATCTTGGCAACAGGAGCAAATGTTTCATCATAGTCAATACCATACGTCTGAGTAAACCCCTTTGCTACAAGACGTGCTTTGTATCGATTCACTGATCCATCTGCATTATGTTTCACAGTAAACACCCAACGATAGCCTACAGCCTTTTTGCCTTGTGGTGGAGGCACAAGTTGCCAAGTATTGTTCTTCTGCAACGCTTCCATCTCTTCATCCATTGCCTTCCTCCACTTTGGATCCCCCAATGCATCCTGCACTCTGTTAGGTACTGATACAACAGATATTTGATTCACAAATGATTCATATGACTTAGACAACCTCCTAGTGGACATATAATTGGCTACTGGGTATTTTGATTTGGCAGTAAGAGTAGGTTCATATCTTTTAGCTGATTGACCTCGAGTGGTCCTATTTGGTAACACATGTTGCTCAACATTAGACTCACTATTGCTAGTACTAGTGGGTGGACATACCTCAAATGAGTGATCTTCAGTACCAGGAAGTTGTGGGTCAGGGGTGGAAGTGATGGCAGTAGGGGCAGTTGTGTCTTCAACTAAAACTGGTGTCTGGATGTCTGGAGCTTCTGCTTCTGGAAGTGATGGTGTCTGGAGCTTCTGCTTCTGGAAGTGATGAGCCAATTCTCTCAACTGGATCCGTCAAAGTACCTCCTATCTGTGCGACTACTTCTCCGCTTTCTGATTCCTCCCCCTCTCCATGATAATGATATAGCTCTTCAAAATATGAATTCTCCCCCTGAAGAGCTGTATCGGAGGAGGAAAAATAACTCATGTCCTCAAAGAAAGTAACATCCATAGTGACATAGTACTTTCTTGTTGGTGGATGATAGCACTTGTACCCTTTCTGATAACCTCCGTAGCCCACAAACACACACTTAAGTGCTCGGGCATCCAATTTAGACCGCTGATTTTTAGGAATATGGACAAAAACAACACAACCAAAGACACGAGCTGGCAGATTATGAAAGGAAGGTAAGGAAACATGAGAGGCAAGAACCTCAAATGGAATTTTCCCATGAATGACACTAGATGGAAGGCGATTGATAAGATGTGAGGAAGCATGAATAGCATCGCCCCAAAGATACTTAGGCATATGAGCACTAAAGAGTAGGGCACGAGCCATATCAAGTAAATGACGGTTTTTCCTTTCAGACACTCCATTTTGCTCTGGTGTTTGTGGACATGTGGTTTGGTGAACAATCCCATGGGTTTTGAAAAACTCTTGGAAAACATGATTAACATATTCTCCCCCATTGTCAGAACGAAGGACTTTAATGATGCTATGGTATTGTGTTTGAACAAGGGTACGAAAAGTTTGAAAAGTTGGAAATACTTCATCTTTGGTTTTAAGAAGAGCAACCCATGACAGTCTCGTACAATCATCAATAAACAACACAAAATATCTCATACCGGACACAGTGGGTTCTCTAGAAGGTCCTCAAACATCAGAATGAATCAACTCAAAAGGAATAACACTTTTATTAGAAATACTAGGAGAATAAGTAGCACGATGACTTTTGGCCAAGACACATGTTTCACAATGTAAAGCAGACTCATCCACACCAATAAACAGAGTAGGCATGGTTTTCCTCGTAAGACTAAAAGATGGATGCCCTAAACGGCGATGCCACAACCAAATTTCACTTAGCTTGTCAGAATTCGAAGTCAAAGCGGTGCGGGACGGTGCTCCTGGTTTCTCCCCTGCGTATGTCTGATCCAGATGAAACAATCTGCCCCTCAGATACCCCCGACCAATTAAATCCCTGGTGAGAAGATCCTGAAAAATCACATACATAGGGTAAAAGGTTACGGAGCATTGAGACTCAGCATTCAACTGTGGAACAGATATCAAATGATGAGACAAGTCAGGTACATATAACACGTTATGAAGTTCTAAAGTGGGAGTAATACCCACGGACCCTGACCCTAACACAGGAAAAGCCTCACCATTGGCATTGGTGACATAGGACACTGGTGGGGAAGACAACTCAGTAAAATATGATTTATCATAAGTCATATGGTCAGAGGCACCAGAATCAATAATCCATGTATCAGAACCAACAAAGTGAGAAACCTTTAAAGTCATACCAATTTTACCTCGACCAACTATAGAGGCTGTAAGAGTAACTCCACCTGTTGTATGATGATCCTGGCCAACCACGCCATAGAAATCTGGTTCTTGGACCAATTGAACAGCAGCTGCTTTTGCCTTAGGATGATAGCCTTGCTTTTTAGGTTTAAGGTGTGGGTTTAACTTCCAACAAGTCTCCCGAACATGCCCAAGGTCATTGCAATAAGAACATTGAGGACGAGTGCGGTTGGTTAAGCCTTGTGGGAAACCTTGCTGAAGAAGTGGGGCTGAACTCTGCTGATGAAGGAACGGTGCTGGTGACTTGGCCTGAACGGCTAGGCTAGATACTTCAACCTGTGCATGTTTGACACTCTCCTGTTGAGACTCATCCTTGCGGATGTATGTAAAAGTCGTGTTCAAACTAGGCAGGTCTGTCATTCTGAGCAACTCTCCCTTAGCACTGCTATGCTTCTCATCAAGCCCTCTCAGGAATACATGAACCCTTTCTAGCTCTTTCTCCTTCTGGTACCACACAAGATTTTCCTGATTCTTGATCTTGCAAGGACGCTTCTGATCAATTTCAGCCCATACATTCTTCAGCTTGGTGAAATACACAGCGACTGGTTGCCCATTCTGTTGCATACTAGCAGCTTTACACATCAACTCATGAACCTGTATAAAATCAGACTCGTTGGTATACAAATCCCCCAATGTCTTCCATATCGCCTCAGCAGTTTCACATTCTTCCACCATCTGTAGCACATCATCAGTCATGGCTCGAAATAGAATTGACATTACAAACCCATCATCATCTTCCCACTTAGCATAGGCCTCCACATCATCTTCCCTAGGAGCCTTGATTGTTCCAGTCACATGCCCCATTTTGTGGATTCCACGGAGATAAACTGACATAATCTTCTTCCATGTTTGGAAATTAGTACCAGTGAGTTTGGTTCCCCCGAAAGAACCACCTTCTGAGCTGTTGACAGAGACCTCAACCTTCTGCACCTCATTGGCCTTAGAACTTTGACTGTCATCACCACCCATTGTAAAAAACACACAAATCCCAAAGTATGCAGCGGAAATAAGAACAGAAACAGCTCCAAAAAACAATAACATAATTTTTTTTTTTTGGAACCTGTTGAAGGGAGTTGACAGTTGACCGAGTTGAGTCGACTGGGTTGAATTGCTTACTACTGTTCTAGGACGGAGATTGGAGCAGACGGCAGGAGGTGGGTCGTCTGGGCACGGCCGGTGTGAAGGCTGACGAAAAACGTGGCGGAGAAGAGGATCACGATATGGGCACGGCCGGTGTGGCACAATCTGGAGAAACTGATCTGGAGAATCGATCTGGAATCAAGGGACGACGCCAGCAACTGGAACTGAACGGCGGAAACGGTGGCGGTCTGGACTGGAGACGAAGCCGGTCTGGATGGGGAAGGAATCCGGTCGGAAAGAAACGGTGGCGGTCTGAACTGGAGACAAAGCCGGTCTGGATGGGGAAGGAATCTGGTCGGAAAGGAAGGCGAAGTCGGTCAGAACAGACGGAGCCGGCAGTCTGTGCGACGAAGACCAGTCTGGAGTTGCCGGTGTGGTTGGTTTGACACAGTGGACCCGGTTTGGATTGATAGGGAAGGGTCGGTCTCTAAGGAAACGAAGACCAGTCTTGATACACAATAGAGAACGACAAAAACAAACCTAAACAAAATGGTTTGGTTCTGTACCAATTCCTCGGATTGAGACAAAAAGAACTAAAGAGACAAAGTCCTTCCGGATCTTTGCTCTGATACCAACTCAAACAAGACGAGATTTAGAGAGTGAATTGTTTGATATGTTATTCATCTCACAGTGGAGGTATATAGAGAGGATTACAAGAATATAACAGGCAAGTACTAACTACGGAATAATTACAATATATTCTATTCCTAATATTAAACCATGACTCACGCTAACACAAGATTGCACAAGGTTGGTGGAGATTCACCCGTCTCTTGGATTTCTGAAGAAACTTATCTCTTTGAACATGAGGAATTGCAAGTCTATTGAGAGCATTCCACCTTTCACTACCTTGGAATCCCTTCAAAAATTGAGGCTTTCATTCTGTTCAGGACTGAAGAAGTTTCCAGAAATTGAAGGAAATATGAAAAGCTTGCTGAAGCTTCATTTGGATGGGACCAGCATTGAGGAATTGCCTCCATCAATTGAACGCTTGACTGGTCTTGCCCTGTTGAATCTGACAGATTGTAAAAACCTTTTGCATCTTCCCCATACCATTGGGTGCTTGACATCTTTGAAAAGTCTCTTTCTAACTGGTTGCTCCAAAATTGATGAGATACCCGAGAATCTGAATGGTATGAAATGTCTGGAGACGCTTGCAATTGGTGGAACTTCCATAAGGGAGTTATCTTTCATTCTAGGCATGAAGAATCTGAAGTATATATCCTGCCAAGGATGTAAATGTCTAGTTCCAGAATCATGCAAAGTTCTGGCTTCGTTATCGAATTTGATAGAGCTAGACTTGAGTTATTGCAATCTAATGGATGGAGCATTTCTCAATGAGTCTAGCAGCCTAATCTCCTTAACATTGTTAGATTTAAGTGGTAATTGCTTTGTGCGATTACCTGAAAGTATCTCTCAACTCTCAAAGCTCCGCACTCTGGACTTGCTGCCGAAGAAGCTGCCGTTAAGTCTTGGACACGTGTATGCACAAGATTAATGTACTTCACTGAAGGATTACCCAAATCAAATCAAAGTATTGAATTCACCGGAGTCGGGAGTGACAATTGTCAATTCCCTCAATTCTTCAGCACTTGAAGTCTCACAAGGTTCCAATATGCTAGTTGTTTCAAAAAATGGGAGGGAATCTATAAACCTGAGTTTGACACATGAGAATACAGAGGGGAAGCAAGTTGATCAATTGCCAGTGACAAATCTAGCGTTTCTAAACCAAGTAGTATCTCTCCCTCTCATAATAAAAACGGGGCGTATATCTATATATCCATCATTTTTCTTATATATACCACTAGTTAACGATGCTTTTGTGTTCTACGTTGCAGCAGCGTTTCCGGTCAGATTTCAGTGGCGTAGATCCTAGAGATGAAATTCCAGAGTGGTTCGGCACCATATCCACCAGAAATGAAATATCAATCCCGATACCTCAAAATCTGGCCGATGACAACGAGTGGGTGGGATTAGCCGCGTGTGCTATATTTATATTCTCAGTCAAGGGGCATACTGCTCTCTCCCTTATTGAACCGGATCCTGATTTTCTTAATTACTCGTATCAAATAACATTGGAAACTGATGTTATGCGTCTGAAACCATATGTGTTCCGCGTCTCAGCGCGCCCCCTAGGATCAAGTTCTCATCTGCTTGTGATTTTCCATATACCTCATCGGGAGGTTCCATACGGGGAGTTAAATAAATCAACTGTGGTGAAGGCTATATTTGAAACCACCAATCCATCCATGGTGGTCCAGAAATGTGGAATTCGTCTAGTCTATGAGCAAGATGCTACATTGTTTTCCAGCATAGTAGGGGTGGAACATCCGATTGGGCTGACAGAAGTTGAGGACGCCTCTGCGGAGCCTGGCTGGCTTAGTCAATCTTTGGAATGGTAGAATATATTTAATTTTCTGGTTTAATCAAGCTTGGTTAAATGCCGCTTTTGTATTTCTATCTGCATGCTTTAATGAATTTTCAATTAAATATTAATTGTAGGGAGAAATTCATTCCACCCTTGGAAGAAGAATCCACACTTGTGCTGAGAAAGAACCTTGAGTCTGTTCTTCCAAGATTCCTTGAGGTAGATCCGTCTATGTTTCTCTCCAGTTAGTTATATGATATCTCTTTTAACTCTAATCTCTATTGAATTGCGCATTTTCAAATATTCCAGGCACTAAACTGTTATTCTAAAATATTCAAATTTAACTTCAAAGGAAGCCCAGGGTGGTTTGAGTTGTTTCACTCTGATACGGGGTCAAATTTGAACCTAGCGCCAATCAAGCTGCCTCATAATCCACATAAGAGCAAGAAGTGGATGGGATTTGCAATGTGTGCATTGCTTGTAGAGGAAGTGGGGCACACAATGAGAGAGGACAACTATTTGGTAATTGTTAAAGTATTTGGTACCGGTATGGCCCAAGTACTTAAGCACGTCAGGCCATTGTCAGAAGAACATCATCAACTATTGGTTATTTACATACCGCGGGCACAGATTCCCGAAGTTTTGTTAACTCAGACATTAAAAACTGAAATGGACATTGGCATTGTGGTCCATAGCCCTCATATAAAGGTTCAAAGAATTGGGTTTCGTAATGTGTACCAGGAAGATATACAAGGGCTTGCTGATACAATTATCTGGTGCATGCAAAGGGAAGATTCTCTTAAATCTTACGATAAGTTGGAGGTAAAAGAATGGATAAATTTGATACAATTGCAAGGTGCCCTTTCATTAGAGAGAGTGACAGAACGGGATTCCAGAACCCCATGGGAAAAATACTTTGAATTGCACTCACGAAAATATAGAAATTGGGTCTCTCTCTCTCTCGCACATATACATAATTTTTATTATTACTATTAGTATTATATATTTCTTCTTTTTTGGCCTTTTTGTTGACATTTATAACTTATATTTACAGGATTGGTCTGACCCTCGTCCTGTAATTTGTTGTGGCTTCAAGAGAGCTGAAATTTACAAGTGGAAATGGTTCATGCCTTTCATCAAACAAGGCAACTCTGCAGAAATCCAACTGCCTCTGAATCTGTTCGATGATGATAATTGGTTGGGGTTTGCCGTATGTTTTCAGTTGTCCCACGACCAATATCCAAACATTAGTCATGGCAATATCGCTCTCGATTCAGAGAATGCATGTTGTGCTTAATTATAGTCTGGAATCTGATGTTGCTTGGCACGGCTTATTTGATTTCACGATGCATGCAGATATTAAGATAGCCGAGCAATCGGAATACTACGCGACTTATTTCCTTTATATACCGCGCACTAGAGTTAGTAAGATGTGGAGGCAATGCAAATTGGCCAGGATAACTTTGTGGTTCTCTAGCTCATGCTTAGTAGTGCATAGTTGTGCCCTTGGTCTACTATTTAAAGACGACGTCGAACATCTTGTAGAAACACTGGTCCTCGCCCAATTACCTTGAACATCCCCCAACATGTGCTGCCAAGTCATGGAGAAGGTATCTTGTGAGAAGCCTTTTTTTTTTTTTTTTTTGTCTTAAATTAATTTGCAAGTCGCAATAACTTCTTATTTGGCTTGGCTGAAGTTTCCATATATATTTGCATTGACAGGAGGCAAAGGTTGCAAGAGTTTCCTAATAGAGATCGAGATAAAAACGTTGTGTGATATTTCCTTAAGCAAATGATTTCCTAGATAAACGGGGTATAACAAAACATAGGCAAGAGAAGAGGACCGTCTTCCCTTTCAAGGAACAGTTGAGGATATGCAAAGATAGTTAAGATACCTCTGTAAGAACAGGGACATTAGATGAATGTAACTGAAAAACAAATAGTCAAATAACCATGTGAATACAACTTTGATTCAGGTTTGCTGAACTATGAACACAAATGGAAAACAAATTTCTAAACGGATTCAATAAGGGCACGTTTACTTACTTGAAATGGAATTGAATGATTACGGAATAAAAACACATTTGTGTTTACTAACACATAAAAGAATCAGAATGATTCCGGGTAAAAGAATTCATGTGTTTACTAATACATGAAGGAATCGGAATGGGTGAAGGTCCCACCTATTTATCAAGAATCGATTCCTGAATAATCAGGAATTTGATTACTAAGGGGGGAGATGAGTTTAGGAATCAATCCTCCGGAATCAATACCGATTCCTTTCTTCTCCCATTCCATTTATCTCCGATTCATGATTGTTTTCCATTCCAAGTAAGTAAACGTGCCATAAAGGGAAACATTTTGAAAGAGCATACCCTCAACTCTCTAACACAACATTCTATGGATACTTATAATCTACAACCTGAATCAAAGTTGTATTCACTATTCACAACAGGAAGTTCGCTCTTTCCTTACTTTTTTTTTTCTCTTCTTCAAGACAAAACTAATGATTTTAACACAAATGCCTTCTCCACAAAGCATACACCTTCAATGCCCAGCCAGCTTTCGGATAATACACCACCTCAAAAGGCATGTCCTGCGCCGCCATCTCGGCAGCCTCCGCCGAAAGCCTTCTCTTAAAACCATTAGTTCCAGAACCTTCCCCCTCTGACTTCAGCTCAATGTGAGAGCTCTACCTGCCGCAATCGCCGCCGGGGCTGGCCCTCACGGTCCGCCTTACCCCGACGTACATCTCCCCACCTCTGGAGCTCCTCATAAACACCACAGAATCGCCGGCGACGAGCATCTTGTGGCTGACGAACTTGCTGCAGCCGGTGGTGAGCAAGTGCCTCCGGGGAGTTCTGCGGTAGATGTAGCGGAAGTCCGAAACGCTGCAGTGCAGGTCGGTGTCTAGACCAGAGGTAGCAGTGAGTAGCCATATTTGCATTGACAAGAGGCAAAATCTCCAAGCAAGGATTTCCTAATGGAGGATAAGATTTGTGAAAAAGGAATTGAAAGTGGGTGATGTTGTGTTATTGCTGCTGAGGGAAAAGCATGTTCTAGGCTTGGACTAGGACCCGTGGTTGCCTCTACCTCACAGTCTTGGGGAAAAAAAAAAAAAATTCAGGTACCGTCCCCAAACTATTATGCCAAGGCCAATTTGATACCCGAACTCTCAAAAGTATCAATGTGATACCCAAAGACCTCATACGGCATCAACGTGATACTTCTTTAAAAAATTTCTAACGGCTCCGTTGATTTGCTGACGTGGCAAACGAGTCAAAAAAAGAAAAAAGAGAAAAGACCAAAATGGCCCTGATGTTAAATCTCATCACCATTTTTTTTTTTAATTCTTTTTCTGGGGTCTGCTTCTTCTTCGAGCTCGGTGGTTGGATGTTGAGAAATTGAAGAGGATGGGTTGGGTTGGCAGCGGCGGCAGGAGAGGAGGGTGACAGGAGAAGCGGAGTTCGGCGGGGATCGGGAGTTGGGTTGGCGACGAGGTTGAGGCGGGAGAGGAGGGACTTGATCGACGAGGTCAAACACCAAGCAGTGCTAAACTTTCTATGACTCCCCAAAACCCAAACCATCAAACTAAACGCCTCTTCATCGCAACAGCCCCACTTCTCACCCCATTTGAAACCCAAAAACGCCAACTTCCAATCCCCCACAGCTCCCAAATCGCCTGAAAGACCATATCTCCTTTCGGTTCGACTCCCGACTCGTCGAGAAAAGCCATGGCGTCTGCTTCAGAGGCCAAACCGGAGGTACTTGTGAGCAATTCGAGAAACTGGGTGAGGACCAAGTTGCGGGAGTGGTCTATGTTGAAACGCTGGTCATTGAAGCCCAATGGGTGGTGGGGGATTTCGGCGGAGAAGGGTCGGATAGTGGAGAAATGGTGAGGGGTTTGGGATGGAGAAGGCGAAGATTGCTGTGATTCAGTTCCATATTTCGCCTCCCAAAACTGATATTGAGCAGAGCATTGTGGTTTCGGACTATACCCAGATGGATAGGATTTTGAAGGAGGAGAGGAACTACATTCTCAATATGATTAAGAAGATCAAGTCGACGGGTTGTAATGTTCTGCTTATCCAGAAGAGTATTTTGAGGGACGCAGTGACTGATCTGTGGTTACATTACTTGGCCAAAACCAAGATTTTGGTGGTTAAGGACTGGAGCTTGCAGACCATGGCGGAGCCGACCAGTTTGTTTGTGTTAAGGGTTAAAAGTGTAATTAGCCAAAGAGATATAAGTTCAAAGAATACTGTAGCTATAGGACACTTGTATTCGACATATTCATTTTTGGTAATATAGCTCTGTTTTCTTCTCCCTTCCTCTTCTCTATTTTCCTTCTTCTTCAAGTTTCTTCAAGTCTCTCTATAAAGCTATCATGGTATCAGAGCATAGCAAATATGGAAGCTTGAAAAACGAAGAAAGTCCAGAGAGAATTCTATGATTAACAATGACTATTTTGCCTTACTGAGTATCGAAAGGTACAGGTAGAGTTCATATATAGTTGAAGATGATGGCTTAGATGTGTGACATGTGTCACAAATCAAGAGCACAAGACCTAACTAACTGTGCATGCTAACAGAAATTAGCAACCTAATTAACCAACTACTAATTAACTGATTAACTAGCTTAATTGATTACAACAGAAATGACTTTTATAATCCTAACAACCCTTCTCAGCTTGATGGTGAGATAGCAACATCAAGCTATTGCAAAGATAATTGTGTTGTGGTGAACAAAGGCCCTTACTGAAAAGATCAGCAAGTTGATCTTGGGAGGCAACAAACTGAAGCTTGAGAGAACCTGCCTTAACTTGATTTCGAGTGAAGTGAACATCAACTTCAATATGCTTGAGTTTGGAATGATACACAGGATTAGTAGCTAGAGCAATTGCAGAAATATTATCACAGTGAAGAGTAGGAACCTCAGTAAGATCGATGTGTAGGTCATCCAAAAGATGAATGTGCCACATCATTTCTGAGGTTGTATCAGCCATTGATCTATACTCTGCCTCTATGGCTACATCTTGAAACATGATGTGTTTACTTTCTTGGTGATATCTATCAAATATGCTCACAATTTGGTCACTTTGCTAAGACTTGTCCTCAAAGATCTGCCCCTAGGCAAGTTATTGCTTCTGGATCTTATATGCAGTGTCATTTTTGTTCCAAGACAGGTCATAGTGCAGCTGAATGTCTTGGTAAGCATAAATATGCCTATCAACCAACACCTCAAGCTGTGGTTACTTCCTTCTCAACTCAAACTATGCCAGCATCATCCTATCAATCTCAACAAGAATTTTGGCCAGCTGATACTTGTCCTCCAGCTGAGTTCAATACCAAGAGTGTAACTCAAGGTTCCTGTATAGCCTTGAAGTCATTTAATTATGTAGCAACCTGATGTTAGCTTCCCTCCCATCAGCTTGAGGGGGGGGGGGGGGGGGTATTAAGGGTTAAAAGTGTAATTAGCCAAAGAGATATACGTTCAAAGAATACTGTAGCTATAGGACACTTGTATTCGACATATTCATTTTTGGTAATATAGCTCTGTTTTCTTCTCCCTTCCTCTTCTCTATTTTCCTTCTTCTTCAAGTTTCTTCAAGTGTCTCTGTAAAGCTATCAGTTTGCACTCTGATTACCAGAAATGGGTCAAGTTTCAAGAAACTGTAAAACTATAAAACAGAAACTGCAAAGCAAACCAAGAATGAGTTGGACCCATCAATTTCAACCCTCCCAATACGAGTTCAATACGAAGAGGTCGAAGATTTGTACGATTACTAGAGACATTTGGAGATTAGTTCACAATCTGTAGCAATTCCTTTTCAATATTCAAATTTTGTTCATACCAGTTTTTCGTAGCAATTCCTTTTCAAGATTCAATCTTCAAGCTTTTCATCAATGACGTCTCCAAATCAAGCTTGTACTGCTGTTTCCGTTCAAATCGATGAAACCAGTGATCACATTTGGGTTTTTCAGATGCATCACTTCCTTCGTGGCCATGGTTTTCTGAAATATGTTAATGGGTATCAATGTATCATCGAGAGAGAGAAAGAGATGGAGATGGAGCTCTGGGCTTTGTTTGTTTTTATTTTATTTTATTTTTTAAATAAGTTAGTGGTGAAAGACGATTCTGTCCTTGATAAAAATATCACATGGGACCCACGTGCTTGCCACGTCAGCAAACCAACGGAGCCGTTAAAATTTTTTGACGGAAGTATCATGTTGGTGCCATATAAGGTCTTTGGGTATCACATTGATACTTTTGAGAGTTCGGGTATCAAATTGGCCTTGGCAGAATAGTTTGGGGACGGTACTTGAATTTTTCTCAAAAAAAAAAAAAACTTTGAAAAGAAAAAAAAAATTCTGTTCACAGGGTCTTAATAGATTTTAACCTCGGATAATGTGATAACCCAGATTTTTTTTTAAAGAAATGTAATATAGCTTTCAAGTCCTTGAATTTAGAATTTAATTGGGGAAAACTAAAAATTGATTTAGTTTCAATATAATAGTAATAATTAAATAAATCAATAGTGTAAATGAAACAAGTAGCAAAATAGGAGACCATATGTTTGCCGACAAAAGAAAAGAAAATAACTAAATAAGAAACGAGTTTAAAAGAAAGGGGATCGGAACGAAGCATCTAGAGAGGGGAAGATTAGAGAAAGAGGAGGTTCTAGAGAAGAGTCGAGAAGGGTATAGACTTTGGGAGAAAAACCCAGAATTGTCTCAACTCCTTTGTCTCTTTCGGAACCAATGTACTCATTCCTCCCTTATATTTTTTTAAAAAGAGTTGGGGGTACTCAGGGAAGGAAGAGAGAGAGAGAGAGGGGAATCTCGTGTTCTTCTCTCTTTCGGTCTCTCATCTTGCTCCACAGCAATCCACCTCTATGCATGTCTTTTTATCATCTCGGATTAAACAAGAAAAGGAAGAGATCGAACCTTCCCAATAGGGTGAGGTGACAATCTGTTCAGGCGTGATCCTATGAAATTGGAGATGCATAACCTATGCTTCTCCTCCGATTGCAGAATTGGAATTGGGTAATTGCTTGTGTTCACCCAATTCCATTTTAATGGCTAGTAAGGCCTGTACTTTTCCTTATGCTTACAATTATACAATTTTCATGTATGGGAACGTTTAATATGTAGAGTTATTATATAAATACAAATAGGATTGTTGTTATGTTAACAGGTTCTGAGAGTTGAAATGAAACTGAAATGGAAAGAATCTTTGTGAATACTAATGAACTTAAATTTGGTTAGGCCCAGGATATAATTAAGAAGGGATCGAGTTCCCTTGGGTGAAAGACTCTAAACCCGATTGGGGCTCGTGGATTCGAGTGGATAATTAAGTAGGGATTGTGCCTCCCTAGGGTGAAAGACCCAAAACCCCAATCGGGAATCCGCTTAGTACGGGGTGTCCTTGGTGGCCTTAATCTGAGGTTGTCCGCTTGTTCGGGGTGTTCTCTATGGCCTTAATTCGAGAAGTATTGGGCCTAATCGGGGCAAAGAGAAAACTAAAGAGATGTTGTTTGTTAATTTCGAAAAGCATGGTGACCTGAAAATATTATGGTCCGAGTCAGTTAAGATAGTGATATGGGTGTATAATTTACTTGATTATTCATTAGTCACTTCCCAGGTCAGGGTGTGACAAATAACCTGTAAAGACGCCGGGTTCAGCTCGTGAAATCCGTTAAGCTAACTGGTTCTTATTGTGTCGGCCCGTTAAGGACCCAACCTATTAAAAACCCGCACGGTACCCGCACTATACCTACACATTATTATGCCTACTGTTCTAGCATATGTTCAAGCCTATTTGAGTAAGGATGGCTTTAAGGAGTTTTAGATGTTTTCTAGTTTATTTATACAACACAATTATATGCTGGCAGGTGAAGCTAGATGCTAAATTTTTTTTTTAGGAGTGGCGGTTGTTGCTGCTTTGAATTGGATTGTTTTAAACATGTTTCCGTAATACTTTTAGTTAGTGACATTTACTTATATAGGGTTCTGGTTTTTCGTGTTGATTGTCTTATCTAAATACATGTAAAACTCTAGCCAATGATTATTGATTCTAATAATATCAATTTTTATTAAAAAAAACAAAAACAAAAAGCGACAATTTAAGGCTAATTCAATTGCTTCGTCAGGATATCATTTACTTACCTACTCGAGGAGAAATTGTTTTGAATATACCAGAAGTAGGCATGGGCATTTTAGCCCGAAAGCCCGGGCCATGTTGAATTTTATGAGAACCAGTCCAGGTCTGGTCCGAAATATTGACCAAAAAGAAGGTGTCTTTATATTATTGGCCTTCATTACGGCCTAAAAACCCTTTCAATATACTCGACCTCAGTCGATAAAACTAGCATACGACTTCAGTTTTTCTTCACTCTCGATTTCTTTGATCCTAAAGCCATCTCTAGTAAGAGAGGTTTTAGGTAGGGCTGGGATTTTCAAACCGAAAACTGATGGAACCGGTCTAGACCGAGCCGAAACAGGCGGTTCGGTTCGGTTTGTAGTTTGAAAGAAGTCATTTTCGTCTGCACCGAACCGTTTCCCCCTTATAGCAGTTCGGTTTCGATTCTTCTTTTCCGCAACACTCAAAACCGGCAAAAACCGAGTATATGTTAGATAATATATATATATATATATATTATACTACAGCATGTGAGTCCAATAGCTTATATTATATATATATGTGTGTGTGTGTGTGTGTGTGTGTGTGGACCCATTATACCGAACTACCAAAGCTGGCAAAGCATGTGAGTCATTAGCTTTTGTATATAATTATATATATATATATATGTGTGTGTGTGTGTGTGTGTGTGTGTGTGTGTGTGTGTGGACCTATTATACTGAAGCATGTGCAGAACTGCAGACCTACCTGGCATTTAGTCATTTTCGATCAAGCACACCTAGCCCTTGAAACACACCTTCGGTTCTTCTTCTTCTCCAAACTCAAGTCTTCAGTTCTTCCCCAAATCCATCTTCATCACTTCAAGTCTTCAACGCCGATTCACTTCAAGTCTTTAGCCGAAACTCACTCACTTCCCCAATTTCCAATTCGAAGGACATGGCTTCGAATTCCAATCCCCAATTCCCAATTTCTTCGCATGCAAGTAGCTAATCTCCTGGGAATGAGAAGAAGAAGTTCAGTCTCACAATCCTTCCACATCGAGTTTGGGAGTGTTTGCATTCATGTTTGAATTTTCTGTGTGGCTTGGTGTTTGACTATTTGCAGACTTGGTGGTGGCTTTAAAGTGTGCAGCTTGCTTTCAATTTTTAGGTTTGCTATGTTTTTAGATTTGCTGTGTTCTTTGATGGAGAAACTGAGAAAATTGCAGAACATGATAGTGGCTGGGAAAGTGGGAAACGGGATAACTTTGCTGCTGTTTTGCACTTTTGCTATGTGTATAGGAATCGGTTAGAAACCATAACCGAACCGAACTAAACGGTTCCGGCGAAAAAAAGTAACAACACCGAACTGGAAAAACATTGTCGGTTCCGGTTCCGGTTCCTGTTCAAGCAAAAAAATCCAAAAACAAAACTGATCCCAGCCCTAGTTTTAGGGTTGATTCCTATTATTTGACCATGATTTCATCTCCATAAGGGCCCATAAGAGGGCGAAAGGCTAACATAGGAGTCAAAGGGTCATGAGGAGAGCCAAGTTTGATCTTAAGGATAGTAAGAGAATGCCACATGCACAAGTTAAAAACCAAGGATTTGTGCTAATCTCACGAGTAGTGCCATGTGAATAATTGTATAGATAATTAAGCTGGTATTGTTGTTAACTGTTGTAATTTTTTTTTTTCAAAAAGTTTTACCTAAAAAATTTAGATGTTGAAGTCTTATCTTATAATTTTACAAGAAACCTATATACTTTTTTTGAATGATAATAACAAGAACAATAAAGCTCTAAAAACCTTGGACTGCTCTTGGGTTTAGGGTTTGAGATTTTTTGCTTGTCCAGGGGCGCTCGGGTTGGTGAGGGTTCTCCTCGCCGATAATGGGCCATTGTCGGTCTGGTATTTTAAGGCTAGTCGCTCGGGGAGTTCTAGAGAGAGGTGTTTGGCTCAAGGTTTTGGCTGGATGGTTGGACGACGAGTACCAAACGAAGTCTTAGGCGTTATATATAGGCTTCTGTACAAGGAGGGTCACGCTTCGTCGAGGCAATTCCATGACGACGGCATGATAGAGGTGCTGGACAGTGGTGGGGGGTGCTGGATCAGAGACTTTGCATGGCTTGGGTACAGAGTGGACGTGGCAGCACGAGTTAAGGTGTGGAAGTGGGCATGGGACGTTGCGGCGTTGGGCTACGACGGTGAGGTATGGTGGATCTGCAACGGAACCATTTTCGGCCAAGGAGGCTGAAGATGGACTTTGGGCATAGGTCAAGCCTTTCTTTGTTGGGCTTTGAGTTGGGCCTCTTTCTTGGGGCTGGTAGTTTGGGCTGGGTTGTTTTTCCCTTGGCCTATTTATATTTTTAGTTAGTCTAATTTCAATAATTTCCTATTCGCTTAGGAAGCTATGCACTTTTTTTTTTTGTGTGCACTCTCTATGTACCTCTATCGCCTTAGAGTAGTATCAAAAGAGGATTCCCACTATATCTACCTACATGAATGGCCTACTCTGGTTTTAGATGAATATATATTAGCACCCGGCTTTGGGTTTGATTAAAAAAAAATACTTTTTTTTTGAAAAATTATTTTTATCCCAAAATTAATTGTACTTAGAATAGGAATATAAGTATAATTAATATTAATAAACAAAAATATTCAAAGGACTATAATTTCATGACTAATTCATACATTCTAAGTGTGGCACTAAAAGAATATGCAAATAAGAATCATCAATAAACTTTAAAACTAATTTCATCCAATTATGCAAAGAAACATAGTCAAGAGAATCAATAACTACTAACATCATGTTCAGAGCTCCAACACCACTAACCTAAGAAACTAGTTGCTCGTGGTTTGAATTGAAAAACAACTAAAATTTTTGAAGCAGATAAATTGAAAAACCTAGAATCCTGAAATAGGAATTGGAATCAACTAGTCAAAATGGTGCTTTCAACTGGTTGACAGCGATAGCCTCTCACTTTTTTGCTCGGGTTTCTTGCTTGTTTTTTGTGCGTAAGTGTTAGTTCTGACGTCTGAAGGGTCTATTTATATTGCTCCTAGCTCCATCCTTAATTCCATGTAGGTTTCTAACTCTTTTGCTTCAAAAGAAATCCACAATTAAATGTTCTTCAAAGGAAATCCACCATTCAATGTTCTGATTGGTTCAGGATTCATTGACACCACCCATCCAATAAAAGCAAGCCAAGTCATGAAATTTACAGAACAAACTTTATCTTTTGCATAAAGGAGTTCTTGAATCTCCACAACTCCATGCAAATTTCCTCCACGACCTCTTTTTTCCTTCTTTGCTACGGAGAACCTATAAAATACAAAAACAACTAAAATACTCGAAAATAAAATAAGCTAACAAAGAAATTATTGAGATTAACAATTTAAATATCGCTTAAATATGCTCTTATCATGAGCGCTCTGCCTAGTCACGAAAACAACCCTAGCTTCATGCTCTACTTCAAGCCTTGATGCGAGAGAGGATCCTATAGTCCACCCCTCTGCGTGGCCGGAGCCGGAACCTCAACTGTCTATCAAAGAAATTAGAAGAGATGTGGCAAAAAGCATCGTCAAGTCTACGCAGAAAAAAGAGCAGATCGGATTTGTTAGACGACAAATCACTCGGCTGGAGGAGAATCCAACCAAGGCCCATGTCGATGACCCAAAAAAGCTACCAGAGAACTAAGATTTTTAAATTTTTGTGGTGATAACAATTTGGGTGGGTTTTGATTTTATGGGTTTTATACAAGTATGAGATGTTGGTGAGTTTTTTAATTGCTTGGATAGTTCAATTCGGTTGTTGAGGCCTAAGGATTGAAGACGAGCTTTAGGAATATCTGCCCTGAGGTTGAGAATCGAAAGCTTGAAATATTAGGCCCCTACTGTTCCTATCCAGTCCAAGTTTGGTCCCCATTGGGACGAGCACCTAAAAATTTTCATCCGGTCTTGGATCTAATGAAGTTCAAGTTGGGCAGGGTCGTGGGCACGGCTATGGGTGACCTTAAACAAAAGTAAATTTATTTTATTATTGTTAGGGAAATTGTTAGATTGAATGACGGGTTTTTTACTTCACCAGTGTCTGAACTCTTCGAGGACTTTTGAAATGATACCTGAACTTTCAAAGTTATCACTGTGATACCTGAACTCATTTTTTTGTATCAACGTCGTACCTGCGATCGATTTCCATCACAGAACCGTTAACTATGACCACGTGCCCAGCACGTGAAGCACAAAATAAGGGTAAAAATGACATTTCCCACTTCCTTTAGTTCTTCAGCGGGTTTTTTACTTCAACAGTGTCTGAACACTTTGAGGACTTTTGAAATGATACCTGAACTTTCAAAGTTATCAATGTGATACCTGGACTCATTTTTTCGTATCAATGTCGTACCTGCGGTCAATTTTCGTCACAGAACCATTAGCTATGACCACGTGCCCAGCACGTGAGACACTTAATGAGGTTAAAAGACTAATTTACCATCAAAAGTATTGTTTTTTTTGTTTTTTTTTTTTTTGCTTTCTTTCTTTCTTTTTTTCTTTCTTGTTTTTCTTTTTCGACGTCTTCTTCCCTCTAATTTGTCCCATCCGATTGGAAGCTATGGTCGCAAATCAGATCTCACCTTCTCTCTCAACCACCCAACCCTTTCCAAGCACTACCTGACTACAATCACATTGAACTCAGCTAGATCGATATGGCTACCTTGCAAAAATTCAAGCTCCTCGCCACTCAATGCCCGTCATCTCCTGAAGCCCCACGCGCAGCCCATCCGCTAGCCCCGTCATCCACCTCCGCCACCGTAAAACCCTCAGATTGTTCCTCACCAGCCCCGACCGCCATCGATTTCCTCGCTGAAGTACCTCGTCCGATGCTCCCACTAAGTACTTATATTACAGCAGCAAATAACCAAAGAACGGTTCTTTTTTGGACAAATTGACTAGAAGCTGGAATCAGTGAAATGATCCTTGGCCCATTGTTCGATAAATCATATACATATAGATATAGTTATACACAGACACGCAGTCACGGAAAAATCAGTTTTGGATTTTCTCCCATCATCACCATCCTTCGCCTTTTCGCCGCTGTTGAGAGAGAGAAAGCGAGTTGCAGAGAGAGAAAGAGAGAGACTCTCAGTCTCCTTCACTTTTGCAGATTTTGATTCAATTACAATGACACAGACTATTTTTGAAATTCACGAACTTATGCTGTGATATTAGTTGCAGTGAGGAAGCCGAGTGCCACGATGGCGTGGCCTGCCTCCGTCATTTTTCCGGCAAGCTGCACAAGAAGGTCTGGATTACCGCTGGCCATATTCTCTCTCTCTCTCTCTCTCTCTCTCTCTGATCCCTCTGTCTGAAATCTCAGGTAAATTCCAAGTCTCAGATATGGAGGCCAAGAGTCGTGAAACCGTCTACACCGCTTCGGCCTGCAATAAATTCAGAGAAGCAAAGTTGTCGAGCAAGTTGTGCTTGGAGAACTCCGACGAGATGGAGTCCCCGGCGGTGTCCATCCATCAGAGAATTGGATTCAAGTTTTGCTTTGGGTTTTGCATTTTGCTAGGAAATGTCATCATCCCATCTGATTGCATTTTGCAGATGAAAAAGGAAATAGAAATGGAGAAGAAGAACTGAAGGTACGACGGGACAAGTGAAGAACTAAAGGAACTGGGAAAGGTCATTTTTACCCTTATTTTGTGCCTCACGTGCTGGGCACGTGGTCATAGTTAACGGTTCTATGACGAAAATCGATCGCAGGTACGACGTTGTTATGAAAAAATGAGTTCAGGTATCACATTGATAACTTTGAAAGTTCAGGTATCATTTTAAAAGTCCTCAAAGAGTTCAGACACTGTTGAAGTATATACTTTTGAGGGTAAATTAGTCTTTTACCCTTATTTTGTGCCTCACGTGCTGGGCACGTGGTCATAGTTAACGGTTCTGTGACGGAAATCGATCGCAGGTACGACGTTGATACGAAAAAATGAGTCCAGGTATCACATTGATAACTTTGAAAGTTCAGGTATCATTTCAAAAGTCCTCGAAGAGTTCAGACACTGTTGAAGTAAAAAACCCATTGAATGACCTCTTGTAAGGAGAACTCTAGACCCTTCCCCTGTCTTCCCCATGGTCCTTTGACAGTTCCATCTTCCACCTTTCCTTGATCCTTTCCGCTAGAAACTTTGGGTTTCTTTTTCTTGTCTTATTTGTATCTTTTTAGGTGTCTTTTGTTTGTTCTTAGTCTTTGTCTATAGGATTTTAGCTCATAACTTTGGTTTATTTTGTACTTTCGTCTGGTTCTTCAGGTGGTCTTTTGCTATGCTACTCACCATCACACCTCATAAATGCACCACTCTTGTGTTAATTAATCCCTTTTTTGATTCGCTCCACTATTGTTTTTCTGTCGCTTGCATTTATGATCTTGAGCCTTGTGTACATAGACTGGCGTCTTCAATTCCGCCTTTGGGTCTTTCCTCACCAGTCGATCTATATCCAGTTGTACATTTGTACCTCTATGGCTGGTTCCAGGCACTTCTTCTCTCCTTGGCCTCTGCACACTTTCCATTTGTCTTTTAGACTCTCCTTATATTCATTGGTTTTATCAGCATTCACGTCTCTATATATTCTCAGTTTCTCACTTGGTTGCCCTTCATACATTTCCATCTTTGGTGCTTCTTGCTCTCTTTTTCCCCTGTACTCTTTGCACGGCTGCTAATAACTCATCTCCTTCTTCTCCCCCTAATTCTAGACCAATTTATGTTCCTTTTGGTGAAGGATCAAGCTATGGTCCACCGCATGAATCCCATGAACCTAAGTACCAACTGCCTCCACAGAACTTTCAGGACTTTCAGGAACCTAAGTACCAACCTCCTCCACAGAACTTTCAGGATGCTTTTACTGTTAATCGGGACCCTTATTCACTGCCCCACCACCGATTGTTGACCTGTTAGATAACCCTTCTGATGCTTTCTTGGTTGACCTTGGAAAATGATGTTTGAACGGTCAAGTATTTGGAGAACCTGTGTGTCCCAAAAATGTTGAGTCTCGCTGTGCAGCTAGCTGGAAAGGTTTGCTTGGAGGCTTTCAGATAAGTACTTATGGCCCTGACTGGTTTCGTATTACTTTTGATTGTGAAGAGGGGACTTGATATTATATATTCTAAACAACAAAGTTTGGTTTGTTCAAGGACAAATCTTTGAACTTAAGCACTGGTCACCTGCCTTTTGCCCATTCCGTTCAATGCTATCTACCTTGTATGTCTAGGTTTGTTTTCCATTACTTCCACCTCATTGTTGGCCTGAGGAAAAAGTAATTAGGCTAGCTAATGTTGTAGGGAAGTGTAGAATGGTAGATCTGGACTCACGTACTCAACCCTGATAATTCCTTGTTTGCCCGGGCCTTGTAGAGCTGAACCTTACTAAGACTCGAGTGCTCTTTGTCTGCATGCTGATCCTTTCTCTAATGACCTTAAGTTGATTTATCTGAACTATGAGACTCTTTTTTGGCTTCATTTTCTATGGCTGGTTTGATCATCCACTTAGTGCCTGTCTTATTCGAGCCCCTAGAAGGAACTTCTTGATGTTACCTTGAAATCCCAATGAGCTAAGCAGTATATTTGATAAGAACCGAGCTGCTTCTAGGATTCCTAGAAATCTTCCAGATGAGATGTAGTTCATCTTTCTTAGCACACGTGGTCGGCCCTGCTGCAGCTATAGGTACTTCCTCAACTAGATCTTCCTCTTTTCCCTCTAGACCTACTCCTGCTACTTGAGATTAGACTCGTCCTTTCCCTGCTCGAGGACATCCTGTGGCTAGATCTGCCTTTCAAAGACCTTGTGTAACCTTTGTTGATACTGCTCATAATCTGCATGAGGCTTTGGCTTCCTCTAATGGCTTCCCTAGTCATACTAGGACAACTCATCATCAGGAGGATATATATACTACACAATCCAATATTTCTCAAGCTTTCACTGTTGCTGTTGAGGAGCCTCTGCCGTTAGCTATTATACCACCAAATAACAATCCCAATCTTCATATCAATGACGATGACCTGGCAGCTAATGAGGAACTGGAAGCCGATCTTAATGAAGCTATTGATGAGAATGTGGAAGTGGAGGAGGGAAGCTCTGATACTCTCTCTTTCTCTGCTTCTTCTTTAGATTTTGACTTGTCAATAATTACATCTCATACTGTTGAGTCTATGATGGTCTATAATCCTACTTCTGCTCTATACCCTATTTTTCTCAATACTTATCACCATAGCATTAATAGCTTTATCAACTCTGTTCAGGAGGTTGCTCTTGAACTAGCAATGTATGATCCTAATTTGGAAAATCTTGATAATTCTGTGGATGTTGTAACTATGGCGGTTTCTGCTCTTCCATTTCGAACTCCAAGAAAGGGAGGCAGAGAGGATATGGAGACCATGGATGCAAAACCTTCATCTTCTAAACCACCGGAATGAGTGTGTTATGCTGGAATTGTCATGGCTGTTCAGGACAAGGCTTTTTGTCTTAAGTCACCTTTCTTAGAACTTTAGTTTCTTTTGATGTTTGCTGTTTATTAAATACAATATGAGATGAGGATGCAGCTTCAAGCTTGGTTTCTAAGCTTAATTTTGGTAACTATTTTTGCATTCCTCCAGTTGGATACTCAGGTGGCTTGTTATTACTATGGAACAAACGGGTTTATGATATTACTATTTTAATTCCTCATGATCGTTTTCTACATTGTAAATTTTTAAATGTTTTGTCTGGTGATACTTGGTGCCTCACTTTTCTTTATATGTATCCCCAAAAGCATAGACAACACCAACTTTAGGAAGAAATTGTGCACCTGCAGGTTGCTATACAAGATCCTTGGTTCCTCATGGGGGACTATAAATGTATTTTGCATTTGAATGAGAAGCTTGGTGGTTTACATAGTGTTACACAATATATGATTCAATGTAGAGATTATTTAAATGCAGTCTTTTTTACTTGGTCTAATAAACAAAAAAACTCCGTGAACTCCTTCATAGAGCTGTTGCTAATACTACGTACTGCTCTTACTATGTTCCCTCATGCTGTTGTTGGATTTGACCATGGGCCAATACTACTCTCTTTTAATCCCTCTGTTATTAGAAAATGTAAATTATTCAAGCTAGAAGCAATGTGGCTGCATCATACTGATTTTCATAATATAGTTAATTAATGCTACTTGGCAAACTAATCCTGCAGGTAATGCCATTGAAAGTTTTGTCGCTAAAACAAATGCTTTTCAAGCTTTGGCCATAAACAGGAATTTTACTGTGTTTGGGAACTTACACCAATGCATGAGAAACGTTCATGATAAACTTCAACATTAATTTGCAAACTATTTCTTCTCCTACAACAGACATGATTCAACAGAATATTTCTTTAACTAATTCTTTAGAATCTTTGTTCAGAGATGAAGAACTTTTTTGGGCACAGCGAACTAAGACTTTGACGCAGTCGGAAAGATCATCTATGTTTACAAGCAATAAACCTAAAATAAAGATTCTGGAGTCCACCAGAGATAAAAGAGAAAACTCTCAATTTTGATTGATAAAAGGATAAAAGATAGTTCTGCAGCCGTTTAAGGTTGCTTATATATGGGAAAAGAAACCCTAGGGCGACTAACAATGAAACCCTAAAGCCCACAGATTAAAACAAAACAAATCCAAAATAAACTAGAAAACCTAAAATAAAAAGAATGTAAAACTAGCCTAAAAATAATTAAATCATGAATCGGATAATTAAGACGATACATTTTGGCCTAAATCTGATATGGCTCACTAAAGTGAGTCTTGAAGATCTCGTCGTTCCTATTTTGGAAAGGTATTATGCGTTTCAAACGGACATTCTAGCCAAAAGTTAGTCAAATCTGATTCAAAATCAAAACTTGACTTTTCGCACGAGAAACCCGAAAAGTCCAAAACCAAATCTTCTTGAATATTCCAGCGGCTAGTAACTTGATTACGCGTGAGTTACCTATTTTCCAATCACTTTTCTTGATTCTACGTCTCTTTTTTACTTTTATGATTTTTCGGCTAAACTGGGTCCATTCTCGTCCTACATCAGACTCGATGGTTGCATCTGGGTGACAAGAATAACATTTTTTCAGACTCATGCCACTATTTTAAAGAAGAAAAATCAAATCCTTAAGATTAGAGATGATTATGGAAACCGGACTAATGACCAAACCCAGAGAGCTTAAGTTTTAGTCAAAGCTTTTCAACAAAGTTTTACAAATAACATGAACATTAATAAAGTCTCTATTTATAATTTGTTGTCTACTATTTTCCCGATTATTTCAGCATATGATAATGCTTACCTTCTTACCCCAGTTACTATTTGAGGAGATTTCTGCTGCTATTCACAGTATGGGTCCTCATAAGGCTCTTGGACCTGATGGCCTTGTGGCTATCTTGTATCAAACTTATTGGTCTAAAGTTAAGGATTCTTTATTTAACTTAGTTACTGCTTTTTTCACTCACAATTTAGATTTGAGACTAGTTAATAAAACAAACATTGTTCTTATCCCTAAAAATGAAGAACCCGAATCTGTTAATCATTTTAGACCTATTAGTCTGTGCAATGTGGTTTATAAAGTCAGCACTAAAATTACAGTTGCTAGACTTGGGCCTCTATTACTAAAGTGTATTTCCCCTAATTGCCCCGCTCCAGGAAAATCAATCTATGACAATTAAGCAGAAAATCAATCTATCAATCTATGCTCCAGCTTTTTTTTTTTTTTTTTTTTTTTCTGCTTAAAATCAATCTATGATTACGCGTGAGTTACTAAAGTGTATTTCCCCTTATAGCTCACGAGATGTTTACTACTTTTAAGCAGAAAAAAAAAAAAAAAAAAGCTGGGTTGTATGGCCATTAAGTTAGACTTGGAAAAGGCTTATGACTATTTAAATTAGGATTACTTACTACTTTGTTTACAAGCATCTGGCTTTCATCAAAAATGGATTGATCTCATTCGCTCTTGTTTAGCTTCAGTTTCTTTTTCTGTTGTCATTAACGAAACCCCATATGGTTCTTTTTCACCTACTAGAGGGATTAGACAAGGCGATCCTCTGTTCCCTAATTTATTTATCCTAGCTATGGAACCTTTTATTAGAAGTCTGAATGCTTCATCGTTAAAGGCTAAAACTCAGGTAGGTATTCTTACTTCCCTTCGAGGCTTTAAAATATCTAAACTTATGTTTGCTGATGATTGCTTGATTTTTGCAAAAGCAACTCATACAGCAGCAAAACATATTTTCTCAACTTTGAATGAGTTTTCATTAGCTTCTGGTCAGAAAATCAATTATAACAAATCCACTATCTATTTCTCTGTTAATGTCCACGGTACTATTAAAATAGATCTTGCTTCCTGTCTTGGCATTCAACATAAAACCACTATAGGCAAATATCTGTGGATTCACAATATTGTTTTCTGGAAAGCCCCAATTAATATGGAGGAATTGCCTATAAGAATGCGTAAGAAGCTTGCAGGTTGGAAAGGTAATACATTATCTGGAGGTGGTAAGCTTAGTCATATCAAAGCTAATCTTACATGTATGCCAAATCACATTCTTTCTTGTTTTAAATACGTATGCTACTAATCTTAGTGATAAAATTGAGAGACAAGCTAGTGTAATGGTGGGTATGAGATACCCTCATTTACAACTATTTGAACAAAAATATTTGAACCAAAATTACAACATGAGAACAAAAGTTACCATATTCATTTACACTATTTATATATAGTTAAACAAAAATTACAACATTGACAACGAATTTGCTCAAAAGCTTGTAAAAATGTCGTAAGAGGTGTAATTACCATTATTAGAACTAAGATTACAACATTGACAACAAATTTGTTCAAAAACTTGTAAAATGCCGTAAGAGGTGTAATAACCATTATTAGAACTAAGATTACACAAAGTAGGACTCAAATTACAACTTTGACAACAAAATTTGTTCTCACTTTTGTAAATATGGGTATGAGATACCCGCCACTACACTAGAATTTCCCTAGAATTGATAGAATTTGTAGTTTTTTCTTTTGGCGTAATTCTAAACCAAATATACATTTGAATCAAGTTGCTATGCCTAAGTCTAAAGGAGGTTTGGGAGTCAAAACTGCTTCTTGTTTTAATAAGGCAGCTTTAGCAAAATTAGGCTGGAAGATTCCTACTCAACCAGACAATTGGAGGGTACAGTTAGTCTCTAGGAAGTCCTTACATAACTCAATTTTTTTTCTCCTTGTAAAAGAAACCTTCGCACTCCATAGCGTGGAAAGCTATTCTTGATGCCAAAGATATTTTGATCAAGGGTGTTAGATGGATTGTAGGTGATGGTAAGTCTATTTTATTTTAGTCGTTCAACTGAGTTTTTCCTTTTCCTTTGTCTAACCTCACTCTTGTTCAGGAGAGGAATCAGTTGGATTTGTCTCTCACAGTTGCGTAGTTTATACAGAACTCTAATGGGAATAAACAAGCTCTACTTAATTTACTTCCCTTCGATACAGTTGACACTACTACAAAAAGTTAATCACACAACACTAATCACACAACGGAAAAGAAATCATCTGTTGTGTGTTTAAGTAAGCTTTATTGCACAACGGTACTTGTTATATTCTGTTGTGTGAATGCCAACAATGTGAAAACTTTTTTATCAGAACTACATTGCACAACGGAAATGAAGTAATGTCTGTCGTTTGAGTCTTAAAAAATTTAGCGGCAGATTTCCTTCCACTTTGGAGTCTTGGTTGGCTCTTGAAATCTGAAATTTGGGGTACTTAGTACAACGGTGCTTGACATTTTCTGTTGTGTGATTGAAAAAGCTTACTTGGATATCTTCCACTAGGTAAACCTTGTGCAACCTGTAGAAATTAGACAACAGAAGTTATACTTTTCTGTTGTGTGAAGTCGGAACATAGGCGGCAGCATTTTGGCTCAAAATGCAGCAGGCGGCAGATTTCCCTCCATGTTTTGACATTTTGATTTTATGTCATACACTCTTACGACAGTGTGTTGTGTTTCTGTTGTGGGATCGACTTGAGAAGTAATATTTGAAGTTCAAATCATTTCTTTTCCTTTCATTCTCTCTCTTTCGCGCTTGAGTCAAAATAAGACTTCTTCAACCCGAACCTTTCCCTTCTTCCATCAAACCCTATAAACCCAATTTTTCATCTTCAATAAGAACCTCGGCCAGTTCCCAAATCACTCCATTTCAACCTCAAACTACGCCTTTTCTTCCCTGAGCACCCCAAGCTCCGTGACGGCCATGACTGTCGTGAAGCCATCAAACAATCAAGTCCCTCATTCTCTCATATATCTTTCTCTTGTCATCTCTCTCTAGTAGTTCTGAAACCCCAAAATTCTCCAGAAATTTCATGAATCACATTGAGATCTCAAACCACCCAAACACCCAAAACTCTTTCTACCCTTAAAACCTTCGCTGCTTCTTCCTTCTCCCCTGCACTTGTCTGCCTCTCTCTTCATCAAAAAACTCTAAAAAGAAAGACGATGCCTTTCGGTTCAGAATTTTCTCCGAACTATGCCATGAGGATTTCGTCGTCTTGGTTTCTATCAACTTGGAAGAGCAGCTGATGGATTTGTCAACATCGTCTTTCAAATAGTGTGGGTTACAGAGCCGAGGAGGTCATTGGTCGTAATTGGTTAGCTTCTCTATTGAGTTCTTCATTTTAGAGTCTAAATTGGGAATTTTTGACCTTGAATTTTGTTGGAGACGGTGAATTTCACTGTTTTGAATGTTTTTTTGCTATCTTCAGGTTTTTTGTCATTATTTAATTCAGTTTTTGTGATTGTGTGAAATTAGCCTTACTTCATAGCAGGGGCAACGATGTCGGGAAAGACTGGTTTTGATTTCAATGGTGCTTCACAATCATTCAATGTCTTAGCTGAATACCTGTTTGGTAAGGTACCTTGAAATTTCTTCCTTTTTAATTTTGAGGATTTCTCGATTCTCCTAATGATTTAGTAAATAATGTTTTGTCTTAAACTCTTAATGAATCACTTAATACCAATTTTTTTTTCTTTTTCATTCAATTGTTACCTTGTTCTTTTGCTTTTCTAGAATACCACAAAGGAGAAAATGGAGATGACCACACCGGTTTTTATGCATAAAACTCAATCTGATGAAGAGAAAATGGAAATGACAACTCCAACGATAACAAACACTTGTAAAGGCACAGACTATATTGCCAAGCTTTGCCCTGAGAAAGCTGAGTGGGGTAAGCACAAGGTGCTATGATTCTCGTACCCAATTCTGGTTTAGTTTCTATTTTGTCTTTTTGGGTTTATGTGGGTTATGTATGAGATTGGTGAGGGATGCAGAAATTGGTTACTGGTAGATGGAAATATGAATTTCAAATGTGTATAACATTTAGTGATGTAAATACTTATGTTGTGGATTGAACTTATGTTGAAGGGTTTGTGTTTAAATTATACTTTGCAGATATATATGCTCGTTTTGTCGACAACGCTGGCATAGTTTGAAGAATTGCAGAAAGAAGAATGAGAATGATATGGAGGGAAGTTATGTTATAATTGTGGGGAAACCGGGCATTCGTTTTCTAGATACCCCTTACCTCTTCAAGATGGTAAGTTACTGTTGTATTTAGATTACAGATGAGTAGGTTTGATCCTTATGTGGTGTTTGCATAATATATTAAGGGGCTACGTTTTAGTGTGCTTGCTTAGTGATGTATTGCACATGTTTGATGAACTGATTATAGATAAACATGACAGTTATGCTCATGTCATTGTTATGTTATTCATATTTGTTCATCTGGTGATGCAGGAGGAACTAAATTTGCCAAGTGATTCATCAATAACGAGACTAGTCACCTGAGCAAGGACTGTCCTAAGAACCCTCATGGGATTTATCCAAAGGTAAATGACTTACATATGTGATCTTCACTTTACGATGTCATTGATACTATATTATTAATCTTAATAGGGAATCAAGTTCTTAGGAGAGGTTATTGATTCATGTTTGTGCTATTTTATTTCATACAATTATGTTCTTAACAGAAACATTGTATGTTTCATTTAGCTGACCATATAGTTTGAGAAGATTTATCTTTCTTCATTCATGTCAGTGCATTCTCATTCCACACTTCAATATTTATATCTGCTCAATTGGCACTCAATCTTTTCTTTCACCAGATACTCATTGACTCTGTAATGTGTATGTAGGATAGCTCACTCTCAATTTTGAAGGCAAGGTTTATATGTTTTTTGCTGTCACCCCAGAAGGTCACTCTCTGTTTCTTTCATGGTATATGTGATGACCTAGTATTAAATTTAGGACAATTGTTTTCCCTACTCATATTGTTAAAAATTTGAGTTTATTATTTTCAGTTTGGGTTATTAACTTTGTTAAAAACGTGAGTTAAATTTGCATGAACGCCTAGTTTAGTACTAGGCACGTATTCTCCTCTTCCTCCTTCTCCTTTTCTCTACACTCTTCTTTTCTGGTACCAATGAGTCTACCACTATGTCAAAAAGGCCTTCAGACGACAGAACTGTTCTGTCGTCTGAACGAACAAAAATGTGTCGTCTAGTACGGTGTCGTCTCTTGGGGGCATCAGATGACATAAAAAAATAAAAGTCTTGTGTCGTCTGATGAGTTTTTCATTTTGGGAACATTGTGATCTGTATCTTTAAAAGCATTCAAACAACAGTTTTGTATTGTCTGATAAACAAAACAACCACAGTATTTTTTAAATACTATTGTGTGAAGCATATTTGCAAGACTTATTTATGTGGTCTGAATGCCCTTAAATAAGAAAAATGAAGACTCATATGTAGTGTCTTCTCTCATACAACAGCACTTAAAGGTTGTGCTAATTAACTTTACACGACAATTATATGTGGTCGTAAAGAGAATCAGAGGACAATTAAGTGTCGTTCTAGGGTTGGTTTGTATGACATTTAAGTGTTGTGTGAAAGATTTTGAAATTATACATATATGATGTTGGGAAATGGTTTAGACAATAGATATCATATTCTTTCTGTTATGTCAATCTCATTACGACGACTATTTACTGTCGTTTGAGATTATTTAGACGAAAAATTTTTGTAGTCTAAATATAAATAGTACGTGTTTTATATTGTATGTAATCATATCCAATCACACTTATTTGTTGTTGTTATACACTTTAGCCAATACTTTCAACTAACTTATGTTGTTGTTTTGGCTTTCAGACTACAATTTTCTATTGTCCCATTGTCAAAAAGACAATAGACTTATTATTGATTTTTGTGTTGTGTCTGTGCAGCTGCAACCACACGTTTTGGTGTGCTTTTGTTGTAGCTTGCAGTTTGTGACGACACATTTTAGTAGTCCCCTATACAATTGGTATGCATGCATTTTGGAAATTAAAATTGGCTATTCCTGAAACCATAAAATCCACACCCAAAATCATTCATTGAAATTTCCATTAATCGACCCATTGTCTCATGTACACAAACCCAATCATGAATATCGATTCAAAATGACCCATATCTACTAATTTGGATATGCAGACAAGTCCAAATGCTTAAACAAGGAAGAATTCCAATAGACACAAGTTAATAAAATAACTAGCTAGCCATACTGCTGTACCAGTTTCACAATCTGATCATGAATAGAATCACCCGAATCATAGAAGTGGTCATATATAGAAGACGGAAGGTATTCCGGGGTGCGTGAGTATATATGCATAACCCTGCAGATAATATGCACATAGAATGAAGTTATATCCTTGTTTTACTGGATCAGATATCATGCAACCAAGGACAAAGCAGTTTAGCAGAATAATAAACAAAATAGCAAAACATCAAACCACATTACTCAAGTGTCTTTACCAAAGAAAAGAAAAGAAAAAAGCTTACCAAAGCATGATTAAATTTGTCTTTGCTATTGTGGGCATCCATGAAAATGATAGCCAGTAAATAAGGATCCATTTTCTTGCAGCAAGCCAGCACAAAGAGCAAACTGAAGTCTTACAGCCCTTTGAAGCAAATCAAAGAATAGATTAGAGAACATATTAGCTTGCAAGAAAACAACAAAAACCTTCAAACGACGAGCCCAATTAGAGCAAGAACAGAGCAAGAAACAAGATGATACCTCATGACTAACAAACTAACTAGAAGCAAAATCTTGACATCGATTATATTTCAAACAAACATCTTTCATGGCTTTACGTGTTCCCTTATAAGAAAAGAATAAAATAAAAAATTTAAAAGCTTTCAAACACCATAGTAAGAATGCTAAAATAAAGCAACAAGTGCATATTGACCGAGAGTTGACTCTACTAGATCTGCTTTATTCCCAGCTAGTGCCATGACCATATTTGGATTGCCTTGTCATAAGGGAATGATCCAAGTAGATAGAATTAGCTATATTGAAAGACGCAAACTCGCATAGAAAGTTAGTATACAGAGTACAGCACCTAAACAAAACTGAAATTAAAGTTATAGCCTAAAATTGTTTAAAGCAGCCAAGGACTGAGTGAGTTTAGAGAGCAAGAAAGTGCGAGCAATACCTTGTGATTTCAGTTCTAGCACCCATTTTTTTGCTCGCTCAAATGAGGCCTACAAGAGAAAAAATAAAGTTGAATTTCTGTTTAAGGCATAATCAAGTAGCAGAACTTAAGAGCTTTCCTGGCACTATCCCTATATTCAACATATGAAACGGAAAAGAAAATTTCAAATGATACTTAGTTACACATAAACAATTCTCAGCTCGGGAAGACTAAAATATTTTCATTGTTTTAACTTTTATTTTTCAGAACTAGACCTCTTCGCAAAATGCAGCAAGGCTGACGTGCATTCCTTCACTTGCCACAGAATAGAATTGCCAGAGCTCAATACTTTCAGTCCTGAAGCCATTGTATGGTATTATAATGTGAGGTTAGTGTTTTCGATAATCTCAACCTAGTTGGTTTAGAGTTTGAAAATTAGACAACTACATGAAGGTGTCTCACAGTTAAGAACCTAGTAGTCAAAAGTGTGGGTGTTCAAATGCAATGCAAACATTGTCAAAAGGAAACAAGTTTTTAAGTATAAATTGATTGAAACAAGTTTCAAAAGTACTACACAATTTTGATTCTCCCGAAAGGTGTTATAGCCAAAGCAGCCAATGAAGATCAGACATCTAGAATTTGATCATATGCTTGGTATGTTACAAGTTAAAACTCCAACCTGAACAATGCCTCCAGGACTTCCAGCCACTCCTTTTAAATGAACTGTTTGAATGGAATCAGCAGTTAGAGCTTGAAGAGCCAGAGACCAACTTTCCTCTAATATATCCTGAGGAAAAGCATGAAAATCAGTTACTCAGCTTTATTCAAAATATTCCAGATTAGGACAAATAACATGCCTTGCTGCTCAGTGATGATACAATAGGCATGGAATGCGGATGTGCGCTTATATTTGAAATACATATAATAGAATTACTGTAATAAAGTCATGAAAACTGGAAGGTGTAGCACCACTCCACTAGTCTTTTGTCATTGCACAGAAATGTGGAATTTGGATCTAGTGTGCATGAGACTGATTAAAATCTAATCGTTAGAAATAAACACTTTCAGAATAGCCCAAGGAATTCAGGATAGTGTGTCAAATAAAATAAAGTGATGACCTGTCAGTATTTACCTCAAATTGAATAAGAGTATTGTGAAAGGCTAAGTCAGCATGAATCGAGAACTACACACCTCAATATCAGTACTTGAGTACAAGAAAAGATCCTCTGTTTTAATCTCTATACGATCAGCTTTGCTCCCAATTTGCTCACTACTCTGCTAGCAGATAACAATGTGAATTAAACTACAAAGGGAAAATCGTCCGTACAGTATCTGACCTTTGCCCCATTCTAAACTTCAGTACCTCACGTTCAGAAAATATCAGAACGGTACCTGAGGTTTCGACCCCGACCGAAGATCGGTACCTAGTGCCGTTAGTTCCGTTACAAAAACTGATAACTGAAGGATATTTTCGTCTTTTCATGTCTTAATCCCTTATTTTTTCTATCAAAATTTTTTTTTCTATTTTCTCTCTCTCTCCCTACTGTTCCTCTCTCTCTCTCTCTCTCATTCCCATTCAAACGCAGAATTCTCGGTCTCTCTCTGAAACCCAGCAAACCCAGAATTCTCTCTCTCGTCCCTAGATTCATCAGAGGAACCTCAACAACATAATGTACAAGGAAGGGAAAACAATGAACCCGCAGTAACCATAACACCTCAAAATTCCAATTTCTGCAATTCTCCTCCAAACTGAAATTTAATTATATTGCCAGGTAATGATGGGCTAAGTAAGATCGTTCCAGAACAAAAGCTAGCAGAGAGAGACCAGAGAGAACCCTAAGAGAGAGAGAGTCCACTCATCCGGCTGCGCCGCCATGCTTGCCTTGGCCTCTGGCCAGGTCGGCTTGTGTCGAGTGCGGCCGGACGGGATATGTGTGTAGATGATCAGAGATGGGGGTTGGGTGGCCTTCCTTTTCATTGTTTTCAGGTGGCGGCGGTGGTTGCACAGAAGAAAGGTGTGTGGCCGAGGGTGGTTTTCCGTCGTGTGGCTGAAGGGCGCACTCGGTATGGATTCAGGGGTTTGTGGATGGATCCGGCTGGATACATCACAGATCATGTGGAGTTTGGGTGTGATGTGGTTTCGGATCGCATAACAGCAGGGGGCGGAGGGAGTCACAGCGCAGTGATCGTTCTGCTCGGGCTCTCGAGGGATGGGATTGTGGCGGTGGGCGATCTGATCTGCTGGTGTTCTACAATCGTCTGGGTCCGCAAGCAACGATGCGGTGGTCTGAGAGGTGCGATGGTGGTGGATGGGCTGGATGTGAAAAATTGTCGTGGACTGGGGTCGATGCTTGGACCCTCCCGGTTTTGTTCCAAATGTTGTTTTTTCTGGTGCGGCGACGAAGATTGTCCGTCAAGGGTGGCGTTGGGATGGTGGTGGTGCGTCTGGATCGGGTTTGCCTTGGTGGTGGGCAAAAAAATTTGCTTTTTTTTTATTATTTATTTTATATAAAAAAAAAACTAAAGAAAACAAAAATTAAAGGGTAAATTGGTCATTTGATGATCAAAATATGCCAGCCATCAGTTTTTGTAACGGAACTAACGGCACTAGGTACCGATCTTCGGTCGGGGTCGAAACCTCAGGTACCGTTCTGATATTTTCTGAACGTGAGGTACTGAAGTTTAGAATGGGGCAAAGGTCAGTTACTGTACGGACGATTTTCCCAACTACAAATCATATCCTTTTTTTTTTCTTTCTTTCTTTGTTTGTATGTTTTTCTAAAGACATAGCATGGCATGGTGAAACCAAAGATGTTTCAGGCTTGTTGACCAATTCATATTACTTCAGCTCCACAACCAAAGTCTTTCAGGCTTTCAGCCACATTTTCAATCTAAATGGATTACCACTTTTTTTTTTATTGAAATAAAATTATTATTCAGTTACGTTATCTCAGATAAGCGTTAAACAGTAAATAACATAATAACATTAACAATATGTAAAAGAATCCTCTAAACAAAATCTATGATTCAGCTGATCAACAAACATAGAAAACGCTATTGCATACAAGAATTAGATAGCTGGAGAGCCACTATACTGCATCAGTGAACCTTTAGAACAGAATGACTATATAAAAATACCAGGCTTAGGAAAACGCTAACCTCTTCACCGGAGACATTTAAAACACGGGCAGCTTTACCCAGCTCATGCATGTCTTTCAGCTATAAGTGCAGCAATCTGGCAATTTAATAGTATAATTTGACGTGGGAAAAAAGAAACAAAAGAGTAATATTCAATATGGGGACTAAGATTTTGAAAATCAAAGACATAACAGACATATAATTAGGTTCTGAATAAGCTGCAAAGGAAAAGCTCCATATGCTCAAATTGCAGTACCTGGAATACAAGTGTACTCTTACCAGCACTAGGATCACCGCCAACTAAAACCAATGAACATTTAAAAAACCAGAAGGAAAAAAAAAAAAAAAAACTTACTGTTGTGAATTTGGCTCGTTGATATGCCTAAATTGATTAGGATTCCAGGCAAAACCAGATGGGTAAGTGAAGATTAGTGCGCACAGGAATTCTTCTAGTATCCTAATGGGTTTTGGAATAAGAAGAGTTATTCCTATTGATTTAGACCTGGAAAGTAAGTTCTATTCTAGTTAGGAATAGGAAAGCTAGCTCTCTTTCCTTGTTCTAATAGTTTTAGGAATCCTAATGTGACATGTTTGTAACCAGCACCTATAATCTATAAATAGGGCTGCAGGGAGGTCACTTAATGTGTCCTCAGATCAGAGAAGAGATCAAAGAGAGATCTCAGAGAGTTCTTAGCTACATATAAACACAAGGGCAGGGAGAGCCAAGGGTGATAGAGAGATCTAGCAAAGGGGTTGGGGATTATCATAGGGATTTCAATAAGTACTTGTAATCAAGTTGTTATCTCCATAGTGCTAGTGATTCTCAAGAGAGATCACACAGAGGACGTAGGCAATTGTCGAACCTCTATAAAATTCTGTGTTGGTGTGCTGTGGTTTGTCTTGCTGTGATATTTTGCATCATCATCCTATTACTGTTTGCAGTCATAAGTCTATAAAGAGAAACAAGGTTCTGGGTAAAAGGTGCATATTTACTACACTTACAACCACTTAAATCACTGGGAACAAAAGGAACATAAACTATATACCAAAACCTTTTAAAAGAAGCAACTAAATACATAAGCCAAAACACAGGACACGAGGACTGAATGATTCATATACTCCATAAGCCAAGGCTAAATGTTCATCAAAGTTAAGAATAACTGAAAGACGAAAGTTAAACTTGCAACAGTTATTGGTGAACAAAAAGAGACATAATTTGATCACACCTGGTACAGTACCACCGCCAAGCATCGTAGCAACTTCATTTCCAAAGGTTCCATGCCGATTATCAACCACAAAAACATTTACAGAATTATCAAAATCATTTTCCCAACTCAAAAAGGAACCAAACATTCTTTCAAAAACTAACAGAGTCTAATATTAAACTGTGACACAAAACTTACAATGGAATTCGCCGATCTTTCCAACTAATCCCCCAGTTCACATCATTCAACCACACAGACTTAACCTTCCCACTTGGCAACCAAGACCTCACCTTCTCCAGTTCACATCAGTCAAAATATCATCCAATTTCCTAATACAACACAAAATAAGAGACATTTTACTCAAAAAAAAAAAATCACTACATATTAATTATTTACTGAAACAAAAAAAAAATCATAAACTCGAGGTCTAAGCCATATTAGCATCCCTATAGTGTCAATTTCACATTAACGTATATGCAAAAGCAAGATCTGCTATGATTGTTTCCATTTACAGATCATGTTCAAGTGTTGGGCTCTCACTTTTTCACTCCAAGTCCAACAAGAACAGTAATCACGTTCAATCGACCTCAAGAGTTGAAAAGGTCGAGAACAAAAAAGAAGGAATGAAATTTTAAGTTCTAAGAGAGCAGAATTCATACAAAAAAATTAAATGAATCAAGAAAGTAAAGTGAGAAAGCAAGAAAACCTAAATACCAAATCGAAGAGAAGAGAAGTCCCACCTTTTCTTAGCAGAGGGTTGAGGAGTGGGTCGTCGTTCTTGAACTCGAGAAGGTTATCAAAGTCCATCATACCATGAAGAGAGGCGCAATGTAATAATCGCCTTGCAGGTACTGGAAGTACCTGGTGACCTTCTATCGATAATCAAAGATGATATCGGAGTCTCGATTGAGGGATTTGCCGACAAAAAGATTATCGACGATGCCGCCCCGGGATCCTACGGCAATGTTGTTGTTATTGGCCTCTTTGCCCAGCCTGTATAAGTCGACAATATAATTAGGCAACCAAACTGACCATTGCCCATAACCAAACCCTCCTGAAGTGAAAACTTTCGGAAAAGAAACAAACAAGCACAACAAACACAAGAGTCCTACCATGGAAGCCAAATTTTTGTTTTGTTCTTCTAGTTCTGCATTCTTCCTATCTAAGTCTCTTATCTGAGAAACTAAAGTACTAACATCGCTCTACACAATCCATTTAATAAATTTATAAGAATTTAGAACTGAAAGATCACAAATTGTTAATCAAATCATATAAACTTGAAAAAAAAAAAAGTTCTTTTCTCCTACATCAGAGAGTCGATTTGCGCTCTCCAATTTTCTCATTCCTCCATTATCTGTGCACAGAAAATTATGAGCGATAATAGAAGGCAAAATTCAATTCCAAAGTTAATAGAGAAGTTGAAGAAAATATAAATAACGGACCGATAGGTGGGATCTGGCTGAGATCGGGTCCCAACGAAGTTTTGCTCAATCTTTCTGCAGCTCGCTTTTGACGAATTTCTTCCAACTGCAAAATTGAACCAAATGCAAATAAGGAAGAGAGGATATTCCAAATCCATATATCAAAAGTTTAATAACGAATAGAGAATAAAAAAAGTTGACGGCGAAGAGGTCGGTACCGTTCGGCGGCCTAGAGATGCGTGCCGGGAATCCATGGCAGAGGGAAGGCGAGGCTAAGGATCCTCCTTACAACCTCTGCAAGGCGTTTCCGGCTTTCTGTTTTGGTTTTGTTTCAATTCCAGACTACAGAGAGAGTTACAAGTTTTAATGGTCAGCAAGGCCCAAATGAATAACAGTAAAGTGGTCGACACTCCTCACCACTTTGCCTTCCCTTCGCCCCAAGCGTCCAGGCCAGGTTGCACCTCCTCCAGCCACGCCTCGAAGCATTGCCT
This sequence comes from Rosa lucieae, assembly GCA_024704745.1. NCBI lineage: Eukaryota > Viridiplantae > Streptophyta > Magnoliopsida > Rosales > Rosaceae > Rosa > Rosa lucieae. The sequence goes on from CM045498.1 coordinate 65,104,992, forward strand.
TTGCGAGAGAGATTTCATCAATTTCAATCTGTAGTAAGAAAAATCATGAGAAAAATGTAAGAAACCAGACAAACCCCAAAATCAGAAGAACCCTAAATGCCCAAATTAAAAAAACAATTGTTTTTGGGAGAGCAGCCTTCTGGGTATTGGATCTGAACGGAGGGTTGAGCCGGAAGAGGAAGAGGTGGAGTTTGGGGCATGTTGGTTTTTGATTGAAAGTGATTGCGGTGGCTGTTGGGGAGGTTGCGCGGTTTGGGGAAGGAAATGAGAGAGATGGAGAGGAAGACGGGGTTTTGCTGAAGGAGTGAGAGTTTTAGACAGAATTTGTGGGAATGAAAAAAACACGAAGGGTTTATGTTATGCCAAAAGAGACCTAAAACAAAAAAAGTCAAACTCACCTTATTCAGACAATACTTATATGTTGTCTGAATATCACCCTATTGATTAGTTAACTATAAGGTTTGGGCGCTTAAGAGGGAAAATACTCAACTTGTTGGAGCGAAATCTAAATTTTCTGTTAGGGTTTTTTCCCATCTTTTCAAACAACATAGAAGTGTTGTCTGAATGCTCACCATTTATCTAAATTTGAGATACGAAATCACCACCTTTTACAACTACACAAATCTGTTATCTGAATGCTCACCATTTTTCCAAATTAAACCAGTATGGTTTTAGTGTATATTCAGAGGACAGAAAAGAAAATTATGTCGTCTGAAAAACTCAGACGACATAAAACAAAACTTATGTCGTTTGATGCGTGTCGTCTGAAGGCCTTTTTGGCATAGTGTACTCTCTAATTCATTGACAATCAATCCACAACTAGCTACCAAGACAAAAGTGAAAAGAGAATTCTCCATGAGTTTTCATTGTCAAAGAAACTGAAATTTCTTCCTCTTTATGCAGCTAGCTTCTGTAAGTGATCTATCGATTTTTCATTGGAGTGGAGCCAGCTTTTGACCACAATTGGTGAAACTCATTTTAAAGAGTACATAAGGAAAACTATATTAGTGCTTTGTTTTCTTCGTTGCAGCAAATGATCTATTGACTATGGTGTCAAAATCATCTTCAGTTCTCATTGAAAAGAGAGTTTTTGACTTACATTTTTCAAAGGTCATTTAGGTGTGCACATGGTTACATTTATTTTTCTTTTCCTTCAAGTGTTTGGTTGCAGCTTTTCCAAAGTGACCATTGTTTGCTATCTTTGACTATTACTTCTTGCTGTTCAATTAGTAATCTTGAATAATCAGTGATTCCTACAAACTAGTAGGAGCTATTGCTAATTGATTATGTACTTTCCTTGGTGTTTTACATTGATATGAAACTAGCCTTGATTTATGATTGCTGGAAATTCTAAGGTGCACACAAGAAACCATATTGGTAGTCTTGCTCTCCTTCCAAGGATTTGGTTGCTGCAACGAACCCATATATATATATATATATATATATATATTATAGATGTTTATATCATGTGCAGCTTCGCTATTGAAATCTGATTTTTTCTTTACATGCTTGCTATTAAGTTTTGAAACTAGATCACTAACTTTTGGCTGCTTCTTCTTTTTTCAAGATGCTAAGACCCATTCTCGTGGTATTAATATGAAGTCACTGAAGTAGTTTCTTTACTTTCTCTGGCTGATTTATCTTTCCTTTCATTTTAAACAAAGAACTAACACACAATAAGAGTAGGATTGAGTAAACAAATGTTTACTGAAGGTCAGTCTTTGTCAACTCAAGTTGGGAAGCCAACTGGGTTGTTTAATTTTGTCTAATTAGAAGAGTAAATAGAAGTACTGGGTGGATAGATATTGTTATTACACCTCATAAACAATTATTTACTTCTCATGACGTAGAACTTGCTTATTGTAGTAAAAGGAATTCAAATGGCAAAGTATATCCTGGATTCACAGTTACTTCTCATTAATTGGGTGTCCACAGCAAATTTCTTTACTTTGGTGTCTCATATCTTTTATCATTGTTTTCATGAACTTCTCTGCCTTGGTTTCACTTCAGGTTGCCTTGAGGCTCTGCTTTCAGCATACGAGCTATGAGCTTAGATCTCTATAGTACTTGCCTCTCGATCCTCTCAGTTCTTGAATCCTCGATCTCAAGCTCAGATTCGGGTAATTTCTCTTTTTTCTTAATATGTAATGGAGTTAATTTACTTGCATAGTATCCAGAACAAGTTCTAAGTTTTTGGTTAGTAATTAAGGCAGTTCTCAGTTTTGATTTTGTTGCTTGCAGTTTTGTTTGGTATTTGTTGCTTGCAGTTTTGTTGTTATTTTCTTCTGCTAATTACTTCTTCTAAATATATTGCCGAAAAACTAGGGCCTTGTGTACAATGAAGGAATTTGATCTCGTTCCTCATGATCCTAAATCTGTAGAGAGTATAAAGCAATTGGAAAATGCTCTCAATCAAAAAATGCTTAAGTTACTTGGTGCTTCTTCAATGTTGCTGGTTGCCTCGTAAGTTATCAATGAAAATTGGGAGGGTTCAGCTATAGTTCTTGCTATGCATTTACTATGTTAGAGTTTGATAACCTATTGGACTCGTGTATGTTCTTTCTCATTTAAGTTAGCTAGGATTCAAGTTAGTTCTTATATATATATATATATATGAATTAATGTGTAATATATGATCCAAAAAGATACTGATTTGTTATCTCTGATTTGTTTTTTTTTTTATAGCACATACTGATTTGCTAACCCATTTGATTTGTCCAACTTGCAGGGTTATTCCTAGTCCTTTTTCATATGACACAAAGACTATGCTGGTATATGAGAGTGAGGACTGGGAAGGATGCCTCCTCTGCTGTAATAATCCAAAGCTCAAGAAGCAACATAAATGAGTTGGAGTGGGATCTTAGAGCTCGAGAAGCAAGTACTATGGATTACCTCCTTTCAGCATCTAAGCTACCAAGTTTGATTCATGGGTCTAGCTAGCAGCTAGGAATATCTAGGGATGCTTTTGATTCATGTGTAGGTAGCAACTAGGAATGCTTTCTTGTTTGGTATATTATCTAGTAACTTGAATGTTTGGATGTTTGTAAAATGCTACTTGAATGATATGGATTAGTGTGTGGTTTTATATGGTAATATGGAGCATTATTTTTGGAAAGAGATTCCAAGTATGAATTACATAATGAACAAACAACAGCTCAAAATAATGTTGTGAGAACCAAGTTCATACAACAAACCTTATATTGCTCACACAATGGTTGATACAAAGAATTTGTTGTGTGAACTAACAACCAACAACAAAAGAAAACAAAGTTCTGTTGTGTGAGATTCATAACACACAACAGAAATGAAATCATCTCTGTTGTCTGAGTAATCAACAGACAAGGGAGACAATTTCACTTTAGTTGTGTGTTATTCATCTCAGACAACAAAAAATGAGTAATATCTGTTGTGTGTTACATATCTCAGACAACAAAGAATGAGTATTATCTGTTGTGTGTTATGAACCTCAGACAACATAGAATGAGTTATATCTGTTGTGTGTTATGAATCTCAGACAACGGCGAATTCCTTCTTCTGTTGTCTGAATGTGCCGACACATCCCCGCGCATGCCATGCCAGGCACATGCCTGCGTAGAATTCACACAACGGAAACTAGTATTCTGTTGAGCAAAGTACTATCACACAACGGTGAAATCACCGTTGTCTGATGTTTCAATCACACAACACTCACTTAGACCACGGTGAGCTTGGTCATCACACAACACAAATCCACCGTCGTCTGATGACCTTTTTGTAGTAGTGTGATAAGATTATTGCTATTCATTTACCTATTCACCCGACTGATGATGAGTTTATCTGGGGACCTTCTCCTACTGGTATGTTTTCTATTAAGTCTACGTCAGCAATTCAGTTTGATCATATAGGCTATGTTTGGTAGGGCTGTTCTTTGAAAAAAGTTGGCTTCTGCTTATTTCTGAGAATAAGTGACTGAAAAGCAAAGTAGCTGAGTGTTTGGTAAACTAGTTTTTTATAAGTGCTGTCAGTGGCAAAAACAGTGGCAAAGTGTTTGGTAAACTCAAAACTGGCTTGTGCTTTTTGTTTGTAAAATGACCAATTTGAACATGAAATCATTTTTTGCCCTTATTATTTAGTAATATAAAATAGTTAAAGTTCTATTTTTATGATTAATTTAATATTTTTATTTACATATAGATTATTCTTAACCATCAATTTTTATAAATTATAGTGATCATATAATTAATATTGGACAATTTTAAAAATTATTAAAGTAATTAGACTATGCTTTTTTGGTTATGAGGGAGCATGTTCCATGCTAAAAAGCATGTATTAAACTCAATAGCATTTTGCAAAAACCTTTCCAAAGTCAACAAAATATTATGTCCTGTTGATCAAAAAATAGAATCCAAACATCATGTTCCATCTCAACATTTCATGAATTTCTACATAAAGATTAGAATGAAACTAACGAAATTCCTTGTATTCATAAGAAATCCTAGGGGTAGCTTGACATACATTACTGCACAATAGTCTTCCCGCCCATACATTACTGCACAATAGTCTTCCCTCCTAGCATCCCTATAAATTAGAGTGCTTGTTTTGAACAAAAAAGGAAATCAAGATTTGGTATAGAGTCTGCACTTTCAATTTTTACGATAACATGAATATCTGCATTACAACCTGCAAGAAATACTCAACTCAGTTTAGGAGCCAATAACATATAGAAGAGCCAAGAAGAAATTAACTAAAATGGATAAGAGTTTGAAAATAAGAATCAACTATGTTGTGTATAGAACTCTTAGAAATACCTTTGAGATAATCTTTCAACTCATGAACCACCGCAGCACTTTTTACAAATGAGACAGCATAGAAATCAACTCCATTGTCCACTCCAAACTTGATATCTTACCAGTCTTTTTATGTAGAAGAGATCGATAGAGAAGGCCATAATTGAATATTTCAGTTGGCTAACAAGACGAGTGATGTTCTGTTGACTAGATTGGAAGAATAAGGATGATATACTAAAGACCCTGAGCTCCTAAATACAAGCTCATTACGATATGAGCAGGTAAAGAACGAGAGAAAAATGTAATGTGAATGTACCTTGGTGTCCAGCATTATGGCTATAACCTTGTCTTTGAATTGAGAGTTGTATTCTTTGACAAGATCGATCAATAGTTTTCTGGTGTGATGTATAGTCCCCATGAGACATATTCAAACGCCCTACATTCATCCCAGTTTCTGCAAGTTTATATATCTTTTCACGTGAGCTTATGGAAGGACCAATTGTACAGACAATCTTAGTTTTTCTTCGACCACTTGCAAATGCCCTTCCCTAAACCACTTCGTAATCATCATCAGACTAAATTTCATAAGTCGAGTTCACCCCCTGAAACAAAGCAACAACATTTCAGGATTACGTCTTCAACACACTCACAACTGATACCCTTCAATGCACTCTCATGGCACACCTTGCCTCACCACACACCATATACAAAAGTTAGGCCAGCACAATTCAACTAATCCAAAGACCTGAATATATTTGACAAAGTAGTATCCAAGTTTCTTCATTTAGCCTAAACTTTCTCAGAGCAAAGATCATAAGACACTAAGAACAGAGGTGGTTCGAGCTTGCTTCAAATAAGAGATACACTTTCTGCTAACCAAATAAAAACCCATGATCTCACATTTTGAAAGTTTCAAACTTTCAATAGTCTAAGCAAGCAAACAGTACATAACAAATTCAAGAAGCACACATAAAATCAACAACCCATATTGAGATAAAGGAAACTTACAACATCACCCACAGGACCATTGGGTGAGCTAGGATTGCCTTCACTGCTCTGCTGCGTGATCCTCACTGATCTAACAGTGAACATTTGCTTCTGGCCATTTTCTCTCTTGGGTCTACATTCAAAGCCAATAAATTCACTCAGGCTCTTGTAGAGATAACTGGGCCAGTTGCCTTCCACTTGCCATTTATGAACCCACCAGGATTTTCCGTGGCCAAGACGATATTCCCCTTAAATTCAGTCTTTTTCTCTGCCGAAACTCATCTCTGCATATTAAGATTCACACATCAAAAACAAAACAAGCAAAACTGATACAAACAACAACAAGATAGAGCAAAACATAGATCATCCATGATTATATCGATCCTTGTATAATCATGGAATCCCAAATTTTTCCGATTCGGCTATTTAATCTATGTTATGATTTACCCCAAATTTTGAAGACATAGAGAGATGGTTACCTCCGAATTGAAGCGAGAAGACAAAGAGAAGAATTGGAGCTTCTGTGCGTGGGGAAAATTGAATCGTATATGCATTCCAATTGAAGCGTCGAAGGTTGTTTTGCGTCTTTGAGTGGAGAGCGGCTTCTCCAGTGTGGTTGCATGGCTGTGCGTAAATTGGTCAAGAAAGAGAGGGCAATCGCTGGTATTATCAAGAGTCATTAATCTACAGTGAAGAGCACTACAGTGCAATAAGCGGCTTCTGGCTTCCAAAAGCAGGGGTCTCCAGGCTTCTGCTTTTCAGTGGAAAAAGCCATGGCTTCTGTTAGAAGCCAGCTGAAGGAGGAGTTACCAAACGCTAAAGGGTGCAGCGCTTATAAGTGGGGAGCCAAACCCCCCCCCCCCCCCCCCCAAACGCAGCCATAGTTCCTCATTCTAGTACTGCTTCAATGAATAAGATATGGAAGCTCAATCTTCCTCCTAAATTAAATATCTTTGCTTGGCTTCACTTAGGAAGCGATTAAAAAGTAGAGATAAGCTGGCACCTTTTACTTCTTCTATTCCCATTACGTGTCCTATTTGTCATAACCAGCCTGAATCTATTAATCACTTGTTCAAACTCTGTACACTTATTCTAGGCAGGTTTGGTTATGTCTTTTGATTTAGACCCCTCTACATGGAATGGAGATATTAATTCTTGGTTAACTTCTACATACAAAAATGATCATGGTATTGATTTAATTATTATGGCTCGTTTTATTATTTGGTCTATTTGGAGATCTAGAAATAAACTAATCTATTAAAAAAATTAATTAATTAATTTTTTAGAATGAACCTATATATGTCTCCTTCAATAACATCTTTTGAAGCTTATAATTTTCTCATTGATTGGAGGGAAGATACTTAGGCTTGGGAATTCAAAGCCGAGAAACTGATACTGATGCCGTCCGATCCAAGCAGAAACTAATTGGCTCGATATGAAAAGATAGTTCTCAGGCATTCCAATCTGAACCGTACCGAAAACTATGTAAACGGGTCGGCACCGGTATGGGTCAAACACATACCGAATTATCCGAGCCGAGCCAAATCCAGATCATGACCTCCAGAGCTCCGCTGCCTGTGGCGGTTTTGTCTCAGATTGAGTCGCTGGGATTCGTGGTGAGCCATGGATACGGTTTGACGAAGACGGCAGGGGTGGTGGTGTCGTGCGCATGGACGTGGTGGAGCTGCCAGGACTGGTTTGAGACCAATTATTAAGGATATGAACATGGGTTGATTCTTCTGCTTCTGCTTCTCCTTCTTCTTCATCTTCTTCTTCAACTAACAATTCCCACATCTCTTTGTCCCAAATCCCAATCCACCTCTGCACCTACAGCAGACCCACCTTCTTCCTTGCTCCAATCCACCTCTGCACCACCAATGCAGGAACCCAGTTCACGAAGTGAGTTCAACGATGAAAATGTGGAAAACCCAGATCGTGAAAATGAAAATGTGGAATCCGATTAGTACCGAAACTATACCGAATCAATTGGTTTAGAAACCAATCGACATCGTTGGCAAAATTTCGGCATCCCGAACCGATCCGAGCAGACTATAAAGTCGATATCGGTGTCGATATTGGCCCATTCCCGCGCCGAGCCAAACCGATCCCAGCCCTAAAGATACTTGCTCGACCTTAAGGCACCAAGGGTGAAAATAAGTTTCGAAGTTGGGAGCCTCCAACGGGTTCTGAAAGAATAAAATGAAGCTTCTGTTTCAAAGCCCACTTCTTGTAATCAAAGTTCTTCTTATACTCATTTCTATTGTCCTCATTATTCTCAGAAGATTTCCAAGGATTTTCATATTAAATGGCATCCCCAGTTAAATTAGTATGTTACGTTAAATTTTGATGGCTCAGTTAAGAATGGTAAGGCTTTGATTGGTTTTGTTATTCGTAACTCAGATAGTTATCCTCTTATAGCTCTGCCTTTAGGGCGCTTGGTTCAACAAATGTTCTTGTAGCAGATGCGTTGGCTTTAAGAGAGGGCTTACATACGGCGCTGTTATAGAATTTATGTCATGTCATAGTGGAAGATGAATCCAAGACGTTAAGTGACTGTATTTCGGGAAGGGCTACTATTCCATGGCAACTCAATATAATTTTAAGAGATATTAAGTTACTTGTACAAAATTTTCAAAATTGTTGAAGGAAAATCGACTTTGTGTGCCTAATCAAACTAGGAGTAGTTCCATGATTGTAATAGGAGAGAAGGTTTTAGAATTCCTAGTCCTACTCGGATTTGTTTTCCTTGTAACATTAGAACATGTACTTTGTAATCCTTATATATAGGGCTCATATTTTCTCATCAATTCTCTCTCGAATCCTTTATGCTTAAATACGTTATCAGCGCGAGCCCTAACCACAAAACAAAAACCAAAACCCTGAAAACTCTTTTCATCAAAATCTTCCGCAGCCCCTAGCTAGAGCTAGCAGAGCCATCACCGCAGCTTGCCCTGCATGCGCCCTGCCCTACCCGCTCCTGCACTCCCTGCTGCCAACCTGAGCGCCCGTGTCCCTGCAGCCTTACACGGCCGTGCTGCTGCCCCTGCAGCCTTGCCGCAACTCAGCTAGCCCTGCTAGCCTTCAGACAACCACCCCTGCATAATAAGCTGCTACTCTTGGACCTTCCCCCTTTGGAAGCTACTACTCACTACTGCCTACACATTAGCCGCACACCTTCAAGCCATCCAAGGTTCTTTTCACCGAAGCTACATCAACTCCAAGATCAAGTTTTTAAAGTTTCAAGCTTCAATTAACCAAGTAAGTATTTACATTAAAGTTCCCGCCTTTGAAATTTATTTTTCATCTTCTTTTCTCGGGGACTTGCAACCTCCCTTCTCCTTCATCCCACCTTTTTTATAACGTGGGTTCGATTCTTGAAAAGCGGAATCGTGGGGATTCACGCTATTAATGAACTAAGAGCGTTTGTAAGACTTCGGACTAAGAGCATCCGTAAGCATCGATTTATGACCATATAAACATCATTGTTTCGGTCTAATCCAATCATTCTTGGAAATCGATTTCTTGGTATCATAGCTCGAAAATCTTTTTATTTAGTTGTCGTGGAAGTTTTTAACTCCAAAACTAATATATTTCTTCTTCTTATTTCAAGATGTTGAAGCCGAAGCTTGACTTTCCTATACTTGACTCGACTGGCTTAGTAACGTCCCGTACCTTAATTTATCTGTTTACTAGTCATTTGGACGGTAAACGACAACTACTTTCACTTTTACCGTCGTTTCGATACTTTTAATGGCCCTAAATTGTTGACTTTTTGTTCGGGTCAACATTTGAGAAAGTTTCCTTCATGAAAGTTGTAGAGGACGTTAAATCGAGCTCGTGCATATGTCGTACGTACAAATCGGAGTTCGTATGCGAAAGTTATAAGCAAAAGATTAAAGTTACTGTTCATGGTTACTGTTCACGGTAACTTTCTATAAATAGCCGAGTTACTGTGGTAAGTTTCCATTTTTGGAAACCTACCCGGCTTTTCTCCCTCTTCTCCCCCGACGCTTTCTTCCTTTTCGGCTGATTTCTTCTTCCTCTGAATTCTTCCTTCTCCGGCCGACCCACGACGGAATCCGGGCACCGGCAGGCTCGCGTCCTCTTCCTTGTCATGCCTGGGGTGGTGTTTTGCGGTGGCTCGGCCGGAGGAACTCGGAATTGAGCCGCGAAGTTTACTGTAGCCGAACGGAGGTTTCGTCGATTTCAGTCGATTCCGGCCATTTCCGGCCACCAAACCACCGTCGAGAGTGAGGTTTTCGCCAAGGATCATTTTACCCCTAGCCTTGAGCCACAATTTGCAGTGTAGAGGGAGAATCAATCAGAACCCGATCCTAGAGTTCTTGGATTTTCTGGGTTTTCTTCACCAGCCTATTTCGAGTACTTAAAGGTAAAATTGGAACATGTTGTAGTTATGAAAATTGTTGGGTTTGTTGAGTAGATGGTGCTGCCAAAATTTGGTGGCCATTGGAGGTGGTGGTCACCGGCGCGTGGGGCCCACGGGCTGCCACTGTGGGTGGCGCGTGGAGGCGTGTAGCGTTGGTTTTTAATTCCTGTTTTAGCCTAATTAAATCCTATAAATGTTGTAGAGCTTGTATGTGAAGTTTGGTGAATTTTGGAGGAGTTTGGAATTGTTTGTGATTTTCCGAAGTTCGGAGTTTTGTGATTGAATTGTGGGAAATCCGGCAGTCGGATTTCCCTCGTTTTCGTTGTGGAATTTGTAAATCGAGGAATTGGTGTTATGGGTGTGATGTGGGTTGAATTCGAAAAGAATTGGAGAGATGATTTATGAGGATTCGATTTTGAGAATCGTATTTAATTAGAATAGTTATTCACGGATTATATTTATGTACAGGGCGTCGTACCGAGCTATTGCTCGACAAAGAAACTACTACACGTGATCGTCGGAATAGTACTGTGGGTGGACTTTTGTTTTAAATAATGATACATGCATTTATTTTGAAATTATTGATTTATTTAATTATCATTTTATTTATTGAGCATGATATTTTGTCTTGGATTATAGTTTGACATTGATTTTTCATGAGTTTCGGATATGAACTTATTATGCTCGGAGTTGGATTTATGTTTTATTTTTGAGAATATGAATTGATATTGTTTTACCTTGATTATGATTTGGGAAATTGATTTAGTGATTTAAATTATTGTTGTAATTTATTGAGAATAATAATTAGATTTGAATATTTATCACCATATTATTTGGACTTTCGAATCAAAGTTTATTATGCTCGATTTGGAGAATATGATTATTATATGGTTTCCAGGGATTCGTTTTCCGAGGAAATTTCCTGGATTAAATATATTTTTAATTGCCGACTTCGGATTTCTGAAAGATTTTCGAGATGAGATACTTTTGACGTGTGGGACACGTTGTAGACACTGAAAATTTAATGGAAATAAAATTCATTAAATAATTCGATCAACACTTGAAATTATGACCGAACAAATTTAGTCAGCATGTGGATCCCACAAAATGTGCACGTGGCTGATGAGTAAGCAAAACCCAGCGGACTCAGGGAATGACACGTGGCGGCATACAAAAAGTTCGACGGCAATAAACAAATTTGTTCCGACTTAATCAGCTGATATTAAAGCAGATTGATCGAATTAAATCAAGTATTAAATTTCATCTGCTGATTAGATGTCAATTGATAATCAAGATGAAAATCAGTCATCAAATCGATTGGCTAATTCCTTAATAGTCGTGATTAAATCAGTTAATTAAGTCTGATTGATTTGATTACGTAATTAAGGAAAATGCAATTAATTACGCGTCATCAAGGCATTCCAAATTAAGAGAGGCGCCGACACTATAAATACCCCTTTCTCAAATCAAGAGAAGGACTTCGGCCAGAAAAGAGAAGGAAATACTCTCAAAATTCTTGAAGCCTCCCAAGCTCGTGCGAAGAACCCTAAAGCTGCCAAATAGCCCGTTCCTCACCAACTTCAAGTCAAAACATTCGTCACGTGTTGACTCTTGTATCCCGCACTTAAATTAATAAAATATATTATTTTTGTACACGTGATCCTCTGATTCGATCTCCGACGATGAATTTCACTCAAGGGCTTGACGCTTGATCTTGAGTTGGACGATGGTCACGAGAGTGTTGACGAATGTTTTGACTTGAAGTTGGTGAGGAACCGGCTATTTGGCAGCTTGAGGGTTCTTCGCACGAGCTTGGGAGGCTTCAGGAATTTTGAGAGTATTTCCTTCTCTTTTCTGGCCGAAGTCCTTCTCTTGATTTGAGAAGGGGTATTTATAGTGTCGGCGCCTCACTTAATTTGGAATGCCTTGATTACGCGTAATTAATTGCATTTTCCTTAATTACGTAATCAAATCAATCAGACTTAATTAACTGATTTAATCACGACTATTAAGGAATTAGCCAATCAATTTGATGACTGATTTTCATCTTGATCGATTATCAATTGACATCTAATTAGCAGATGAAATTTAATACTTGATTTAATTCAGAATCAATTGATTTAATTTGATCAATCCGCTTTAATATCAGCTGATTAAGTCGGAACAAATTTGTTTATTGTCGTCGGACTTTTTGTATGCCGCCACGTGTCATTCCTTGAGTCCGCTGGGTTTTGCTTACTCATCAGCCACGTGCACATTTTGTGGGATCCACATGCCGACTAAATTTGTTCGGTCATAATTTCAAGTATTGATCGAATTATTTATTGAATTTTATTTTCATTAAATTTTCAGTGTCTACACACGTTGATGATACTTTCGGCTTACTGTGAGAAGTTGGGGAAGGTTTATGGATTTACTTGGTTTTCGGATTTCTTTTGCCATACTTTGGGTGATTATTTATCATGCTAGCATTTATATGTCCGCCTTTGTGGCGAGGTGAAGGGATCACCGAAGCCCGTCCGCCTTTGTGGCGCTGCTTACTGTCTTTGTGACAGTGATGCTGAAGCCCAGTATCCTAATCGCTACACTTTGTGGCGTGTGGGTATATAACGGGAGTATATGGGAGTACTTTAGCCTGGGAGGCTATCACCCGAGCCTAGGAGGCTCATTCGTATGGCTATCTTCTTCCCCTACTTTTATATTACTTCTGGGCTAGCGGGGTCTAGTCCGATGATACGATACTCAGCAGGTTTGAATTACAGTTTCCAGTTTCCTGGTTTAAAGAAATATGTTTTATAAATGTTGCATGCATCGAAGTTTTATAAATTTAAATAAATGCGGGAAAGTATTACAACTTTACTTCTTTTAAATTATTTAGCTAGTTGTTTATTTTTGTCCACTCACACTAATGTGTTTTCAATACTTTCCCCCTGGGCCCTTCGGTTTCAAATGCCCAGTTTGCAGGCTAGGTTAATTGAGGTTGGGCGTATATGGAGTCGAGGCATAGCCAACAACATTGCTTCGTACTCATTCTATTTCTGGTTTCGTTGTTACCTAGTAGGTTAGTATTGCTATGATAATCTGTGGGATCAGTATTGTATTGGGGTTTAGACAATTATATGTGAAATTGGAGTTGTGATTTGGAGAGCAGGTGGCTCCAAGAGAATAAGGATTGATGATTTAGAAGTGTAAATGTTTTCCTACAGGTTTTGGGTAGCCTACTTTTAGGGGAAGTTCAGCCAAATTTTTGGTAGAATTTCTTCTAAAGTGGGCCCCGCAGGGCCACTTCGGACTTCGGGGTGAATTTCGGGGCGGGTCCTGTCAGGCTCAGAATATCATAGTTGGGTCACGGATGTTGAGAACCACCTTACTTCAAAAGGGATCCTACACGTAATTCAGGCACCAAACCCTGTGCTTAGTTTTTAGCGTACAGCTACGAATAATGTCACCGCTCTTATCTTGATGAGACGCCACATGGATAAATCACTCTGATTGGAGTACATGGCAATTAAAGATGCTAGAGAATTATGGGTTGCACTAAAAGAGAGTTTTGGCAATGTCAAGGACTCCCTCCTCCCCGACTTGAAAATTCAATGGAGCAATCTACGATTCGCCGACTTCAAGTCCGTAGCTGAATTTAATTTAGAAGCTCTACACCTCAAAACCATGTTGGGGTTCTATGGACAACCTGTCACAGAATAAGAGCTAATTGAGAAAACTCTCTCCACCTTCCTTGTCTCAGCAATTTTGGTATCGAAGCAATATCGAACCGAGTACAATACTGGACGGACCACGAGGTTTCATTAACTAATTAATGTTATGTCTGTAGCTGAAAACCATGACAATATCCTCGTGAAGAATTATAATTCAAGGCCTATCGGAACTAAGAGCGTTTAAGAGGCGAATTATAATAATGCACCTAAAGGAGGACGCAAGGAGCAAAATCCTAAAAATAAGGGACACAACGGACGTATTGGTCCATACAACCGCCCTACAAAGGAAGGAAACCGTCAGAATGAAGGACAGACACGTGGAAACACATGGCAACGTGGGAGAGGTGGCCGTGGGGCTCCAGGACGTGGTGGAGCCGTCCAAGGCCGTGGGAATGGCGTCAACTCCTCTAGGGGATGCCACCCAAGTGAAAACAATGCACCTCAATTAAAGGGAGGCAATCACAATGACGTGTGTCATCGATGTGGATCAAGTGAGCATTGGTTTAAGCAATGCAACGCAAGCAATCAATTAGCTGCACATTACAAGGCATATAGAGACTTTAGAGAGCATGAAGCCTATCTTACCGAAGAAGAAGATGGTGATGATGCCAAAGTCAATCTCACCATAGCGGACTTCAAATCTGACAAGGAATTGCATAAGGATGTTGCAGATTTTGATTAGTATAGTCCTTTATTTTCCCCAAGAATTATGTAATGGCAATTATGCCTTAATCAATAAAATGACTTATTGTATTAACTCTTTCTCACTAGGTGTACTCAAGAGTAATTGTGATGTTTAGGAAAGGTTTGAACTGAGAGAACTATTTTAAAAGTGAACAATGCTCCACAAAAATCTCGCCTTACCTTACCTTGTCACAACCAAATTGGAATTACCAAACAGATTGAGTGACTACAATTTGTCTACAGTTTGATTTTATGTTGGATTAGATTTTGGTCAATGTACATACCTCCAATAATATGGAGTATTTACTACATCACCAAGCATAAGTAACACCTACTTTGGGACATCCACAAGACATGGCAAGGCCCAACCGAGACATGCATCGTGTAGCCCTATGTTCAAGCTACGCCACGGTATCCGGAAGTCGCAAATCCGTCGCTGGGAAGCCACCTTTCCGGCCTTGCCAAGTTGCCCTCACAAATAGGCTTTCTACATGTTAAATAGACTAGAATAGTAACTTTGCTTGTCCCACATCGAAGAACAAGTAAATGAGAAGCATTCCTTCATCTATAAAAGGAATGCCTCCTCCCACAACTCAACACATTCATTACATCTCTTGTAATCTTGTTAGGCCACAAGGCTCGACACACTAGTATAGCTTTCAAGTGGACGTAGTCTCCCGCTCATGCGGAGGCGAACCACTATACATCTTGTGTCAATCTCTCTCTCTCTCTCTCTCTCTCTCTTTATTTATAGCTAACTAGAGATCCCACGGATCACTAACGTTAACATTGGCGCCGTCTGTGGGAAGCCAACACAATGGCTTCGTCATGTACCATGAACTTCGGTAAACATCAAGTTAGAGCTTGGTCAACGCCCGGCGAAGTCGGTCAACGCCCGGCGGGGTCGGTCAACGCCCAACATGGCTGGTCAACGCCCGGCGGGGTCGGTCAACGCCCGTAGGCAAAGTCAACGCCCATCAAGGCTTGGTCAACTTTTGGTCAACGCTGACCAAGGTTAGTCAACGCCAGCCACCAAAAAAAAAAAAAAAAAAAAAAAAAAAAAATCTTGGTGTGCCTATTTACTGTGGACACCCAGAAATTCACTACGGGCACCCAACTCTTCGTCACCATCAGCTCTCTGTCAGCAACCTTCATCACCGCCGAGCTCCACAATATCAGAAGGTCTTGCACCGCCAACCTTCATCATCGACACTTCGTCAAGGACTCAAGAGACCATCTTCTGCTAGCAGAATACCACCAGCAACAACGGCTTCACCGGAGAAATTTCCGCTGGGCAAACTCCGCCGAGCTTATCCTCTGAGTTTCACCGCTTGGGGTAGACACCGCCAGGCCTGGAAACTCCGCCAAGTCCGGCAGCAGCTTCCGCCAGGAAATCCTCCGCTAAGCATAGCAAGCGGCATATTCTTCCGCTACTCTCCGACTGCAGCAGCTTTCTCCCGCTAAGCTCCATTAGCGGCAACAAATCGCTGGAACCAGCAGCAGCCTCCCTAGCACTCCCGCTAGCAACCTCCGCCGGAAAATCTTCCGCCACATTGCACAACCCAGCGGTAACCCACAGCCAGACTGCTCCGCCGGACTTCTTAGCTGGACGGGTTCTCCTCAGCTGGACGAGCTTCTTCCAGCGAACTTCGACCTCCGCTGAGCCCAGCGGCCAATCCCCGCCAGCCCAGCGCAGGCCATGTCTTCTGCTAGCTTCCATCGGCGGAAACGCCAGCTGCCATCAGCGGCAAAATTCCTCCGCTAAACTCCTTCAGCGGCACCACACCGCCGACCATCCATCAGCGCCCCACCGGCCAAGAGCACCGCTCCACCGCACTTCTCCGCTGGCCAAGGCTCCGACGAGCTTCACCACCGGCCATGCTCTGGTATCCATCGCTGAGATTCTCGCATGGACTTTCCCGTGGAAATTCAACAATGGGCTCCACCGCTAGGCGGTTTCCACCAAGATTTACTGCTGAGAATCATCGCCGGCCATCTCCCGCTAGCAAGTCCCAGAGGCAAAACTTTGGAGGCAAACTTCAGCATTAACAACTTTCTTCGCCAACCACCTCCGCTTGCCAAATACTCTGCTCCGCTCCGCCGGTAGGACGCTCCGTTCCGCCGGTAGGATGCTCCGCGCCGCTAACCGGCGAAGACCTCAGATGAGCTTTCACCGCTGAGTTTCTCCTCAGCTGGGCATCAGCACAGACCTCCGCTTCGCCGAACTTCTCTTCCGCTGAGATACTCCGCCGCTGAGCTCTCCTCCGCTGGCTGAGGCCCGCTCCGTCGAACTTCTCATCTCCTCTGGCTGAGCTCCACTCCACTGCGCGAACTTCTGCTACCCATGCCAAGTGCAAACAGATGTGGACAAAGGTCCCAGCAGCCAACCAAGATGATGCTTGACAAGTAAAACTCGAAACTTGACTCAACCTCCATCGACGCATCAGAGTTGGCCGCTTGACTCCTGTCAGCCCATTAGCTCTCAGCTGATTAAACTCTATGACAACGCTCCAGCCACCCAGATGAGTTCTTTTTTCTTTAAATCATTCTCTGGTTGACTATAATATACACACACTGCACTATTCTCTCGCTTGTCCTTACATGCCTATAATTACACGGCAGTTACAAGCCCACGATAGCATGCAACTATAGAGACGTGTGCGTGTTTTCGTTGTGATCAATTAAAGCATGGTCATGCGTGCAGATTGCCATACTTTCACCTTATGCTTGTGTCGGCCACATGCAAAGCTTGTTAATTGGATATTCATAATTATGCTACATGTGTCTATGTAGTATGATAGCATGCTGGTGCTTTGACTAAATTCCTTATCTCCAAGATTATATGCATGGTTGACTTCAACTATATGCCCCCGGATCCGGCTATACATCTTGGCACATGGCCTCTTCAATAGAAATATTAGTTTGGCTACCTTCATGTCCAATTAAAAATTATATTGAGTTTACATGCTCCATCTCTACTTGATCACAGACTGTGAGGCAAGATTTGAGTTTACCTGCTTAAATTGCCGCCATGTATCCAATCATCACTTATGCTATATGATTATTTCATTTTGCATATAAACGATGTGTTGTATAGAAATAATGAGAGCTCGCATGTTCCCCGCAAATTGGACATTCAAAATAAGCATATATACATATATATGCCTATTATAATTGACAAAGCATATATTATATATTCATTGCTTGCAAGGCTGGGGGCTTAATGCATTCCACACGTGATGAGCCTTGCATGAACACGCCATGCATGTGAGATCAGCAGCTTGTGATGCATCGCTGTACATGCATATTATCATAAACCCATCTGTTAGAACATGCTAGTTCCATGAGACCATGACAAACAAATATTCAATTATCTTCACACTGTTCAGCTTTGCTGGTAGGACTCATGCTTGCATTGGGTTTTGGTCAACCACATGGCTATTAAATAAACCTGTTATCTGCACATTTGATTTTGGATAATTAAAAAGCTGACAAGGGCTCATGCTTTGGACCAGATACTTTATGGCCACCGACTTATATACACATATATATAGGCTAATGCGTCCATGTATCAAAGTGGGTTTTATCACTAGTACATATACAGATTATTCGTGTTGATTTTTCAAATCCTTATACTAATCATCTATTTTGATTCAAGGAAATTTAACTATTCCTATCGAGCTCATCACCGCAACTACAAGTTGACTGACATTATCGGAGTACTTTATCCGCCACAGGCAATTGACCGTCATGCTCGGCCAACTTCGCTAGCCTCCAAATCAGCATAAGATAAGTCACTATATCTTATCTCTTACGCTCTTTCAATTTGAGCTACCGCCATGCCAATACCATACTTTTACTAATTCTAAGCATGCTTATAAAATATCACACTTGATATGCTTTTACATGCTTCCGTAAACTTTTGAGCATGCCAACAACATTTCGTAGATTTGGCAACACTTTCTAGACCTCACATGCTAGATATGCCATGCTTCACATACCGATCTCAATGATCCTTTAGCATATCTACAAAAAATGCAAAAATGATATTACCATCCACATTACAAGTAAATGCTATACACATATGCCATGCTTCTATTTTAATTGCAAAATTAAATAAGTATGGGAAACTCAAACAAAATTTTATTACTTGCTCTATGTGTTTATCATTTTTCAACCAACCGCCAAGCGGTAAGGCTACGCCTCATAATGACAATGACCGCTACGCGGCATTGCAGTCAAGTTTCTCATTTGAGAAAACAATAAGGGACTAGTTAACACAGCTTACGGCAGCCATTGATCCGGCAGTTAACCCCGACGCTTGGGTACCAAAGATTGGGCTCGCTACCCAACACCCTCTGCTCCGCGCAGCTCCCCTCATCAAACAAATTTCTGACCATCCGGAGGTCTATAGCCAGGAGTGGGGGACTCCTCGCAGGGCCTAGCAGGGGCCCACCCGAAAGGGCAAAAGCGTTCGCTCCAACCAATTCTAGATGGACGACGCACTCGCACTAATTATGCTTGATATACGGCACAAAGCTACGCTTTGGTATCAACCCGCAAGACCACCCTCCTTGACTGGGGACTTCGGGGACTTGCACATACAGCCCAGCATAATTAGCAACGGCCACGCTCATGCCCCAGGGCATCACCATCGAGCTACCCGTTAATGCCTCATGGCAACGACAGGCTTCCGCGCACGTGCCCCAGCGGCCCCGCCAGGCTTCCGCGTCCGCTCATGCCTTCCCGGCACCCCAAGCTTCCCGCTCATGCCTTCCCGGCAACCCTTGAGCTTCCGCTCACGAGCTTCCCGCTCATGCCTTCCCGGCAACCCACGAGCTTCCCGCTCATGCCTTCCCGGCAACCCACGAGCTTCCCGCTCATGCCTTCCCGGCACCCCGAGCTTCCGCTCATGCCTTCCCGGCAACCCACGAGCTTCCCGCTCATGCCTTCCCGGCAACCCTTGAGCTTCCGCTCACGAGCTTCCCGCTCATGCCTTCCCGGCAACCTACGAGCTTCCCGCTCATGCCTTCCCGGCACCCCGAGCTTCCGCTCATGCCTTCCCGGCAACCCCTGAGCTTCCCGCTCATGCCTTCCCGGCAACCCCCGAGCTTCCCGCTCATGCCTTCCCGGCACCCCGAGCTTCCCGCTCATGCCTTCCCGGCAACCCTTGAGCTTCCGCTCACGAGCTTCCCGCTCATGCCTTCCCGGCAACCCACGAGCTTCCCGCTCATGCCTTCCCGGCACCCCGAGCTTCCGCTCATGCCTTCCCGGCAACCCACGAGCTTCCCGCTCATGCCTTCCCGGCAACCCTTGAGCTTCCGCTCACGAGCTTCCCGCTCATGCCTTCCCGGCAACCTACGAGCTTCCCGCTCATGCCTTCCCGGCACCCCGAGCTTCCGCTCATGCCTTCCCGGCAACCCCTGAGCTTCCCGCTCATGCCTTCCCGGCAACCCCCGAGCTTCCCGCTCATGCCTTCCCGGCACCCCGAGCTTCCCACTCATGCCTTCCCGGCAACCCTTGAGCTTCCGCTCACGAGCTTCCCGCTCATGCCTTCCCGGCACCCCGAGCTACCCGCTCATGCCTTCCCGGCAATCCCGAGTTTCCCGCTCACGAGCTTTCCGCTCATGCCTTCCCAGCAATCCTCGAGCTTTACGCTCATGTCTACTCGACAAACCACACGTTAATGGAACATTGAATTTTTTCTACCATTTGTCGTTTACCGACCACGACAAATCAAATTCTTTTCGCGTTCCATTAATACGAGAGACAACCAAACAAACACAACCGTACTCGCGATCATCGTTCATGAGTTACAAATGCATACCTCCGCGGCGCTCATGCAACTTGCATCTCGCGCGCATAACCCCGACAAAATCGACCTCGTTCGTCTCCTTGTGCGCGTCACGCATTTATCATATGCAATTCATTTTCTCACACGACCATAAGCGCACTATTACGCTCATATATGCCAACGCATATCAATGCAACTCACATTTGTTGCCCAATGCAACGAGCATTCTACATATGCCGGTTTTTTGTCTTTGTTGTGCAGGTTTACGATTCCCTTCTTGCTTGCGGAGTTCGGGGACTTGTAGGGGCTCCGTACCGCCCGGTTACTTATGCTTGATGACTTCATGATTTGAACTCCCCAACCAAGAAGCTACTCTTACTCGGGGACTTCGGGGACTTGTACATACCTCCAATAATATGGAGTATTTACTACATCACCAAGCATAAGTAACACCTACTTTGGGACATCCACAAGACATGGCAAGGCCCAACCGAGACATGCATCGTGTAGCCCTATGTTCAAGCTACGCCACGGTATCTGGAAGTCGCAAATCCGTCGCCGGGAAGCCACCTTTCCGGCCTTGCCAAGTTGCCCTCACAAATAGGCTTTCTACATGTTAAATAGACTAGAATAGTAACTTTGCTTGTCCCACATCGAAGAACAAGTAAATGAGAAGCATTCCTTCATCTATAAAAGGAATGCCTCCTCCCACAACTCAACACATTCATTACATCTCTTGTAATCTTGTTAGGCCGCAAGGCTCGACACACTAGTATAGCTTTCAAGTGGACGTAGTCTCCCGCTCATGCGGAGGCGAACCACTATACATCTTGTGTCAATCTCTCTCTCTCTCTCTCTCTCTCTCTTTATTTATAGCTAACTAGAGATCCCACGGATCACTAACGTTAACAGTCAAGAAACTTTTATGTAATCTTTGGCTATTATTAATAAAGTCTCAATTTATTTTATTCAATGTCTTGGACATATTTTAATTTCGAACTTTATTATTTTTCAGTATGTTTCCCGGAGAGCTAGAATGTCTCGTGGATAGTGCAACTACACATACCATCCTTCGAAATAGGCAACTATTCTTATGGATGACGCCTTCTCGATCTTCCGTGACTACGATGGCTGGATCATCTCAATTGATTCATGGTAGAGGGCCAGCACAATTTATGTTGCCAAATGGCACAACTTTAAATGTCACTGAAGCTCTTTATGCTTCTAGGGCAGGAAGTACCCTATTGAGCTTCAAAGATATAAGAGCCCATGGTTTTCATGTGGAAACACATTATGAGAATGGAAAAGAGTTCATTTGCATCACCTCTAATGACTACGTACATAAAAGAGTCTTAGAGAAACTTATGTGTCGATCTAGTGGGTTGTATGCAACCACTATTCGAATAATTGAATCCAATCATGCTATGAGAGATGATTTATAGGATTCCAACACATATAGGCTTTGGCATGACCGTTTGGGACATCCAGGTCATGATATCATGATCCGAATATTAAAGATTTCACACGGACATCCATTTTTAGAACGAAAAGAAGTAAAAATCAGATTTTGGACCCCGAAAGAGCCCCTGCTCCTCACAGCGTCGTTCACCCCCAAAACCGGCCTTCACTGGCAAGCGCCGCCGTCCCCCTGCAGTACAAGGGTGGCTTTGACGCCACCAATGCTCTTTTGTCTCCAAATTTTACTTCTACAGTCAATTGTGACTTCGTGGCTCAACCAAAATCCTCAATGGTTATTTCTAAAGCCCATCATTCGTTCTGCAAAGTCTGCTCTTTAGCAAAATTAGGATCGAGATCATCTTATGCAAAGGACACTAAAGAAAATATACCATTCTTGCAACGAATCCAAAGTGATATTTGTGGACCTATTCAACCACCTAGCGGACCATTTAGATATTTTATGGTGTTGGTTGATGCATCGACACGCTGGTCACATGTCATGCTTTTGTCCACAATGAACACTGCATTTGCTAAACTCCTAGCTCAAATTATTAAATTAAGGGCTCACCACTCTGATCACCCTATTAAGTTTATAAGACTAGACAATGTTGGGGAGTTTACATCGAAAACTTTTGATGATTATTGCATGTCCATTGAGATTGAAGTTGAACATCTAGTCCCTCACGTTCACACCCAAAATGGTTTCGCAGAAGCCGCCATTAAACGACTACAAATGGTCGCTAGGGCATTGGTAATGCGCACCAATCTCCTTATTTCTGCTTGGGGCTATGCAATATTGCATGCAGCTGTGCTTATTCGTCTGAGGCCCACTGCCACGGAACCCTTCTCTGCGTCCTAGATGGTGACTGGGTATGAGCCTGATGTCTCACATTTACGTATATTTGGGTGTGCAATTTATATGCCAATTGCGCCTTCATAGCGCACCAAAATGAGTCATCAACGACGATTAAGCATTTATGTTGGATATGATGCTCAAACAATTGTCCGCTTCATAGAACCCTTGACAGGCTATCTCTTCACCGCTAGATTTGCGGATTTTCACTTTGACGAGACAGTCTTCCTGTCGTCAGGGGGGAGATAAGAACATAAATGTTCAATAGGAACGACATGAATTGTCGTGGTCTGTCCCCACTCTGTCTCATCTTGATCCCCGAACCGCACAATCCGAAATTGAAGTGCAGAGAATTCTTGATCATCATAACGTAGCAGAATTGATGCCTAATGCGTTTTCTGATATCACTAAAGTGACGAGATCAAACATATCTGCTGCAAACGTGCCTGCAGGGATTGATGTCCCTAAAACTAGAGGACATGACGCCACCTCAAGAGTACATGAGCATGGTGCTAACGTCCCCTATATGGGTGACGCAGTGGTTAGGCCCACGGCTCCTGCCAGGAAGAGTGGGAGGCCCATAAGTTCGATGAATTCTCACCTAAGAAAGAAAGCGAGTTTGACACAAAATAATCCATTAATCATCGATGTAAATAATCCATCTCATGAGAATATTCCGGATTATGGTTATATCCAAGAGACATCATTGGGGGACGCTCCAATGTCAGAACCAATTCCAGAGAATAGAGAGATCTTCATGAATTACCCTAGTGTACATGGATGATGGATAGAAATTCTATGGCAATTGATGATGCATTTGCATATCATTTTGCAAAAGGAATTATAGAATATGATGATGTCGAACCTTGCTTTGTCGAAGAATGTCAATGAAGAGCGGATTGGCCTAAATGGAAAGATGCGATCTAGGCTGAATTGGATTCACTAACAAAGAGACAGATATTTGGGCCTATAACGCAGACACCCCAAGATGTAAAACTTGTTGGCCATAAATGGGTCTTTGTTAGAAAGCGTAATGAGAAAAATGAGGTGGTTAGATATAAAGCCCACCTCGTGGCGCAAGGTTTCTCACAACGCCCTGGAATCAACTACAAGGAGACGTATTCTCCTGTAATGGACGTAATAACGTTCCGCTTATCAGTTTGGTAGTTTCCAAAAAACTTGACATGCAGCTTATGGATTTGGTTATAGCATATCTCTATAGGGATCTAGATTTAGAGATATATATGAAGGTTCCACATGGACTTCAATTACCCAAGTCAAGTGGCTCTAAACCACGGAACGCGTTTTCAATAAGATTAAAACGTTCACTATATGGATTAAAACAATCCAGACGGATCTGGTATAACCGTCTAAGTGACTACTTGATTGGGAAGGGATATATTAATAATGAAATAAGCCCATACGTGTTCATTAAAAGAAAAAGTTCTGGATTTGTAATCGTAGCAGTTTATGTCGATGACATGAACCTAATTGGAACTCTAGATGAGTTAAAGGAAACTGCTACATATTTGAAATCCGAATTTGAGATGAAAGATCCTGGGAAAACACAGTTTTATCTCGGTTTAGAACTCGAGCACCGTAGTGATGGGATTTTGATCCATCGGTCTGCATATACTCAGAAAATTCTAAGGCGCTTTAATGAAGATAAAGCAAAGCCTATGAGTACTCCCATTATTGGTCATAGTCTTGAGCCCGGAAAAGATTTGTTTTGTCCAAAGGATGAGGACGAAGAATCATTAAAGGCCGAAGTGTCCTATTTAAGTGCAATAGGCGCATTATTGTACTTAGCTCACTGCACAAGACCGAACATCTCATTCGTAGTGAACTTGTTAGTTCAACATACCTCTGCACCAACACGCCGCCATTGGATTGGTGTAAAGACAATCTTTTGATACCTAAGAGGTACAATTGATATGGGCCTATTCTATCCCTACAGAGAGAAAATGAATGATGGAAATTTGGGATCGGACCCCAAGAGGCAAAACACCATCATCCCAAATCTTGCCGTCGTCGTCCATAGTGGCCGGCGTCCCCCTACTTCCTTCCATAAAATGACAACGATATTTTGATGGGTATTGCTGATGCAGGGTACCTCTCTGAACCTCACAAAGGTCACTCCCAAACAGATTATGTCTTTACCATGGGAAGTACTGCAATATTTTGGAGGTCTACAAAACAGACCATGTTGCTACTTCCTCAAATCATGCAGAGATTATTGCTCTACATGAAGCTATACGCGAATGCATATGGCTAAGGTATATAATTAGACATATTCAAAGAAGTTGTGGTTAGAAGTCTACCACGGATGAACCTACATGCATTTATGAGGATAATGCAGCTAGTATTGAGCAAATGAAGTTAGGTTTCATCAAGGGTGACAACACCAAGCATATATCGCCTAAGTTCTTCTATAATCAGCAACAACAATCGCTTCTAAAGATTGAAGTGAATAAAATCTGATCAGATGATAATGTAGCTGAATTATTCACTAAGTCGTTACCTAAATCCACCTTCGAGAAACATGTGAAGAGCATCGGATTGAGAAAGTTAACCGAACTCCCACGATTGTAGCAATCAGGGAGAGATATCGACATCAAGGGGAGTTATGATGACTACATGTTCGATCTCAAATAATGAAAGACGTGTTGTACTCTTTTTCTCCTCCTCGAGGTAGGTTTTTTGTCCCACAAGGTTTTTAACGAGACAACGGATGAAGCGTCACCACCAAGTTTGAGAGGCACAAGGGGGAGTGTTGAAGGAAAATCAACTTTATGTGCCTAATCAAACTAGGAGTAGTTACATGATTGTAATAGGCAATGTTCTAAAACTCGGCCGCCTAGGCGCTGGGCGGCAACAGACCGAGACGAGTAGTGGCAAATCGGAGTCCTTAGGCGGATAGGATTTGGGCGGCCGCCTAGGCGGCCTGGGAGTCCGACTAGGCGTTCTGGGAGTTCTGGGCGCCTAGGCGGTTTCTTCCTTTTTTTTTTTTTTCCCTTCCTAAATCCTAAACTCTACATCAGCGAACCCATTCGAACCCAGAACTGAAAAAATAGACCGGAGCTTTTATTTGCTCTCCTCACCAAGCCCCCGCGCTTCTGCTTCACACCTCCACCGGAGCTCCCCAGAGCCACCGCAACTCCATGCTTCCTCCGTGCCTCTATTCTTGGACTCTTGGTAATGATTTATTCATTCTGTTAATAAAAAAATCAATGAAGAGAGAAGGTGGAGATGGTGGCTACTGGTTTCGCAGAGGAGAGAGAGAGAGGGAGAGAAGGGAGTGAGTGAATGGGCGTGGTTAATTGTGTCAGAGAGAGAGTATAACTTGTGGCTGTATTTAGTCGGCAGAGAGAAGGATAGGATGGGCTCATGGGCACGTGTGCAACAAGAAGTATAATTGCATTATGCTTCTTTTTTTTTTCTGTTGGATAATTCAATAATGAATACAACTTCGGTTCTACCTCTCTGCTACCTCTATTTAATTAAATAAATGGTTAATTAAATAAATATTTAGATTATTTTTTCTTGAGGATGATAAATATTTAGTTTATTATCCTTTATATATTTTTAATTACATAAATAAAACCTATAAAAATAAAATAAAAATTAAAAAATACAAAACCGCCTAGGCGCCTGGGCGCTCCTCCCTAGCCCACCGCCCGACTAGCGCCTAGCTATTTTTCGAACCTTGGTAATAGAAAAGAAGGTTCTAAAATTCCTAGTCCTACTCAGATTAGTTTTCCTTGTAACATTAGAACATGTACTTTGTAATCCCTATATATAGGGCTCCTATTCTCAATATTGAATATACAATTCTCTCGAATCCTTTATTCTTAAACAAAAATGTACTTTTTAGGCATATATTTAGAGAATCTAATTTTGTAGCAGATCATTTAGCAAATCTAGCTAGCTTATAATCATTAGACTCCTAAAATATGGTTCTATTGTTTGCCCCTTTCTGTGTGCCCATCGTTCCATTTGGATTAGCTAGGAAGGGGTGTTATTAGGGGTTTCTCGTTTCTGTAATTTCCTTTTTGTCATAAAAAATAATAGTAAATAACATATTTATTGAAAATTCTTATTTAAAAAAAAAAATGTAAACTCCATTAATAATAATAATAAAAAGGTTACAAAAGACAGATGTAGAGACTACATCGTAAATGAAAAGTACTAAAAATAAAACATTAAACATAAAACATAGCAAAGATACGATTGAATGCAAAAATGAATCTGAGGATGCACTGTGTGCAAAACCGTGCTATGTGAAAAGTTATTAATAGTATGATCGACCATAAAATGACAATCTTCTATCAAAGTAACCGGTGATATGACTGACCAAGCTGATTTCTTGTACATCTTACGCTGAAAATAGAACAATCTTCCACCTATGGTACTGATAGTGTGACCAACCATGAGAGGGCAATCTTTCGACAATGTAACTTGTAATATGACCATCCAGACGTCTTCCACGTAAAAAATAAGCCAAACAAAGATCAATCTTTTGCAAAAGTGACCTATGAACCAAGAAAAGAAAAACCAAAGCCCAAATCTAGGCCTAGCGCCAAGCCCAAATCCAGACCCAGCCCCAGGCTTAGGCCCAAATTCATATCCGACCCCGATCCCAAATTCAGATCTTCGGACCCATCTACACCACGTTGTCGCCCGCCGTCTTCAACCCAGAAAAGATGCAGACCTCCACATGCCGCAAGACGCCCTAAACCCTAAAGTCCAGATTCGCCGCACACGACACGACAAGGGAAGGGTTGCCCTGCCCCCGCTGTTGGCTGACAAACGCTCGACCTGCCAGCCGTCGCGTCCCCCGTTCCACCACCAATCTCAAATAGCTATTCCACCACTCGATCCTCCAATGGCGGCGCTTCCACCCCCCAAAACTTTGATGGCATCGAAATTCAAAACCCTACTGCAAAGAAAAAGACCTAACCAGGCAACTGCCGCCGCAGTTGGCCCCCACCTCGCATCGCATGCCTCCCAAGGCCTCCATGTTCATGGAGGAAAATTCAGAGACGGACCGCAAAGGCAGCCGCTCTCTAGTCTAGCAGAATGTCAGGTTATAGCTCTTAACAATTTTCTAAGAATCTAAAATTAGTTTTTAAAAATTCGTGTTGAAATTGACTTTCAATTAAGTTAAATGTTAGCTAATTTATTTTTTTTTATTTTATTTTTTTTATTTTGTCTCTATCCATGTAACTTAAATTTGTTTTTGATCGTTATTGTTTTACTACTACTACTACTGTTTCTTTTCTTTTCTTTGAAATAAGTATTACTGTTTCTTTGCCAATAAAAGTTGAGAGATTATTCAGAGCACCGCTGTGCACTTGCACCAACATAAATGAATGGTTAGATTGCATTAAATACACTTTTTGTTTATTAAAAATAAAGTTGATAATAAATATCAAGGGTTGAGATTATTTTATAAGGGTTGGGTCACTTACACCGTCGGTGCATAGAATAATTTCTAATAAAAGTTTGATCATGAGAGAAGGCTATTCTTGTATGATTTATGGTTTTGGGTAGAGTTGCTAACCATTAAACACGGTTTGGACTTTGGAGCTTGTTGGAAATACCGAAATATGTGACTTAGACTAATTTCAATTGCTCTTGAGTCTTGACTACGTGGCGCACATAATGGAATAGATTCGTCATGGGGCATGGTGCTTCGTCGATATTTCCACGCTTTGCTTGACTCAGTTTCGATGCACTCATTTCCTCTTTCTTTTGACTTTTGCAACAGTCCCTCTTCAGACATTTTAACTTTCTAACGCAAGTTTCCGGGAGATGATTCAGAGCACCAGGGTGCACTTGCACCAACATGAATGGATGGTTAGATTGCATTAAATAAACCTTTTATTTTTTAAAAGTAAGGTTGATAATAATCATCAAGGGTTGAGATTGTTTTATAAGTGTTGGGTTACTTGCACCGTCGGTGCATAGAATAATTTCTATTTCCGGGTCTACAAGTTCCCACCATTTCCGACCTCCATTTTCTTTTCTTCTTTGGCGAAGACACACCAGCGTCACTCTAGATGTACGCCTTGGGTTACGGAATTTCAAAGCAATTTCCAACACTAAAAATACATTATTTATGAATAGTTTAACGTGAACAGTTCCAAAGTGGACGCCATAAAGGAGACCAGAAACAGAGAGACTGAGATGTCCCGCATCACCATGAGATGAAAAGGGTACAAAGAATTTAATTATGACGTGAAGGCTGATCGAACAAGCATACATATGATACTAGTGCAAGAGAGTTCACACACAAACTCTACAAAATATTATACTGTATAGCATACAATACAATGCCACATTCCAAAAAATCTCAACAACTCCTTTTCGCTTTAACCAGCGACACTTGGTGCGGTTTCATAAATTTCTAAACTACCGTAACCTCTGAGCATAACTTTCTGAAGGCAATAAAAGATAGTAATAATAAATAGTAATGCATTATACAATATACAGGCTGGAATCTGCTTTGGGGTATTGATTTCCATTGATTGATTATGCAGTGTTACTCCCATTCTTCTAAAAGAAGCCCAAGTGGTTCACTCTCATACTAAGAAGAGTGATGGGTTTCCCTGTCCGGCTTATCCTCTTGTCTTCCATTTGCCCGCTACTTTTTTTCTCTGCTCTGTTTTTCTGTGGCTTTATCTCGTTAGGGTTGTACCTGTTGTTCTTCTTCTCCACTGTTTCTATTTGTTGTTGCCTTTTGGCTTTCAATCTTCGCCATAAACAGAGACCAGTAACACTACTGATCCACACTTCTTCAGTTACTACCAATACAGATATAATTCCTTCTTCTTCGTCGTCGTTTTCTTCTCGACCATCCGGTAAACTCACGTACGATGTGTTCCTTAGTTTCAGAGGTACAGATACCCGCAAAAATTTCACGGACCATCTTTATACTGCTCTCAAACAGAAAGGTATATTCACTTTTAGAGACGATGAAGAACTCGAGAGGGGGGAATCGATTGGTCCAAATCTCTTGAAAGCAATCGAAGAATCAAGATATGTAATTGCTGTTTTCTCACGAAACTACGCCGATTCTGCATGGTGTTTGGATGAGATTGCCAAGATCGCCGATTGCATGAAAGCCATGGGACAAAAAGTCCTCCCAGTGTTCTACCATGTTGATCCATCTGAGGTACGAAGACAAACAGGGGATCACTTTGGGAAAGCATTTGAGAAGCATCAGAGGCGGTATAAAGCCGAACCAGACAAAGTAAAGAGGTGGAAGGACGCTCTTTTTCAAGTAGGCAATCTCTCTGGATGGCATCTGCAAGATGGGTAAGCTTTGCATGTATCTATACTGCAGTTGATAATTTTTTAGATGAACCTTTTTATTACGCCAGTTGTGATTTGACTGATTTCATACGAATGTAAATGAGGAGTACTCGTTAATCAAAATGCAGAGCTAGTCCGTATTACATCTGTCTCAAAAACTTATGAAGGTGGCGAGAAACCTTGGTGTAGAACAAAATCAAATTAAATTTCTAATTCCTCTAATTAGAGATTCTGAATGAAGAAATAGATTGGCATTATATAATTAATGTTCCACTATCTTTATCTAATTGTCGTTTTATACTTATACACATAATATATGTGAGAATATTTCATTACTTTACAGGTACGAATCCAAAGTTATTCAAGAAATTGTTGAAAAGATTTTCACCGAGTTAAATCAAATAATCTCAATATCCGAGGGTTTAGTTGGCATGGATTCTCACCTGAATGAAATGCTTTCATACTTGGACATTGGGTGTCCGGATGTTCGTATCATAGGGATTTGTGGGATGGGTGGTATCGGTAAGACAACTACTGCACAAGTGGTTTTTGAAAGGGTACAAGCTCAGTTTGATGGTTGCAGCTTTCTTGAGAATGTTAGAGAGGTAATTGAAAAGCAAGGTGCAGTGCATTTACAAGAGCAACTTCTTTCGAATTTGCTGAGATTTAGTGTAAATGTACAGAACACTAAAATGGGAAAAAATATAATGAGGCAGAGGCTATGTACTAAAATGGTTCTTCTCATTCTTGATGATGTGGACCAAGAAGAACAATTGGAAGCATTGTGTGATAGGGAATCGTTTGGTCCAGGGAGTAGGATCATCATAACTTCTAGAGATGAACATTTGCTCAGTGCAGTTGAAGGAGATAAAGTATATAAGGTGAATCCATTAACTGATGCTGAAGCTCTTCAGCTTTTCAGTATGAAAGCCTTTAAGAAAGACCAGCTGGTTGGAGAAGAAATTCTGAAGCTATCCAAAGAGTTTTTGAAATATGCTAATGGCCTTCCACTAGCTATTAAAGTTTTGGGTTCTTCTGTTAAGGGTAGAAGTGTAGACTTATGGTTAAGTGCATTGGATAGGCTTAAAGAAAATCCTGAAAAAAAAATTATTAATGTTCTCAAAGTTAGTTTTGATGGATTAGAACCAAGAGAAAAGAAGATTTTTTTGGACATTGCATGTTTCTTTAAAGGGGAGAGCATAGATCGTGTAAGAAGAATATTACAAGGTAGTGATGCCCACTGTCCGGACTTTGATGTACAAGTTCTCCTGGACAAATCTATGATAACTGTATTTGGAAAAAGATTGTGGATGCATGATTTGATACAACAGTTAGGTTGGGAAGTTGTCCGTCAAGAATGTCCTGAAGAGCCTGGAAAACGTAGTCGATTGTGGCTTCCAAATGAGATCATTGATGTTCTTGATCAGAATAAGGTAATGAAATAGTGCAAAAATATAACGCACTGTTCCAAGTTATCTTTTGTTTTGTATCAAACTCTTTATCTTGTTGAATAACTAATTATTTGCTCGTTGTTGATACTTGCTAGGCAACCACTGCAGTTCAAAGCATACTCCTCCAACGTCGAACAAAAGACGATGTGGTTCACTCAGTTAATGACTCATTCACAAATATGGACAGACTAAGATTGCTCAAAATTTGGAATGTGAAGTTTGCTGGAAACATCAATTATCTTTCTAAGAAGTTACAGTTTCTGGAATGGGACGAATGTCCTTTAGACTCTTTCCCGTCAGACTTTCAACCGGATAACCTTGTTGAACTTCAGATGCATTCAAGCTGCCTCAAACAATTATGGAGAGGAAAAAAAGTACGCTCATAATAGATCTTAATAAATCTTAATTATACATGTTCATATTTTCAATTGTTAATGTAAATTAAGCTGAAAATTTTTAGTCTTTTGTCACAAGATTTATTAGGAAAATGAAGTGGTCTTTTTTGAACTAAACAGTTCCTAGTTGTGCTCAGTTAAGCAACCATACAAGAACAAATAACTATGTCATCCTCACTCTAAAGTTGGACATTCCTTGCACTTTAAATTTTCTCATAATGTAGCTAACATTCTATATTGTATTGTTTCAATTTTCATTATGATCATCTTTCAAATTGTACCAGGGATGGAGAATGCTACGGCTTATTGATATGAGTAGTTCAGAATACTTGATGTCGACTCCAGATTTCACTGAGGTTCCATTTCTTGAGATATTGGTGCTTCAAGATTGTACGAGGTTGGTTGAGGTTCACCCTTCTCTTGGAGTCCTCAAGAAACTTGTCTCTTTAAATATGAGAAATTGCAAGTCAGTTGAGAGCATTCCACCTTTCATTAGTTTGGAGTCCCTTAAAACTTTGAATCTTTCACTCTGTTCAAAACTCAAGAAGTTTCCTGAAATTGAAGAAAATATGAAAAGCTTGCTGGAGCTTCATTTAGATGGGACTAGTATTGAGGAATTGCCTCTATCAGTTGAAGGTTTGACTGGTCTGACCACATTAAATTTAACAGATTGTAACAACCTTTTGCGTCTCCCCAGTACCATTCAGTCCTTGACATCTTTGAAAAGTCTCATTCTAACAGGTTGTTCAAAACTTGATGAGATAAGTGAGAATCTGAATCATGTGGAATGCCTGGAGAAGCTTAATATAGGCGGAACTGCAATAAGAGATTTATCGTTCCTTGTAGGTATGAAGAATTTGAATGGTCTATACTGCCGAGGATGTAAAGGTCTAGCTGTAGGATCATGGAAAGGTCATTCTGAAAGTTTGTTGTTTCCTGCTCTATTATCCAGTTTGACTTCTTTGGTAGAGCTAGATTTAAGGGATTGCAATCTGGTGGATGGAACCATTCCCAATGATCTTAGCAGCTTAATCTCTTTAAGAGAATTAGGTTTAGGTGGTAATAGTTTTGTTCGATTACCTGAAAGTATCTCTCAACTCTCAAAGCTCGAGAAATTAGAGTTGAGCAATTGTAAACAGCTTCAGTTGGTGCCCAAGCTTCCATCAAGTGCTCGACTGGTGCTTGCAGAAGATTGTACTTCACTGATAGATTTCCCAAATCAAATCAAATTATTGCCTTCAATTGAGTCTGGGATGACTACTATCAATTCACTCAGTTCTGCAAGTAGTTCAGCACTTAGAGACTCACATGGTTTCAGTACGTGGAAATCTTCAGCAAATGCCCAACCTTCTGAGGTGCTTTTGACACATGAGCATACAGAGTGGAAACGAGTTGATCAAGTGTCACTGCCACTTCCAATGCTTATGAAAGACATTGAAGTATGTCTTCTTTCTCATAACAAAAACAGAGTGGTGTATTTATCTGTTGTCCTACTTTCTTACTTATAATGCTAGCTTTCTGTTTTATGTTGCAGCTTTCTGATCCATCATCAAAACCCAGTGATATCATTTATTTTGATAATGAAATTCCAGAGTGGTTCAGCACTATATCTACCACCAATCCTATATCAATCTCTATACCTCCAGATCTGACAGATGATGACAAGTGGAAGGGGGTTACAATGTGTGCTGTTTTTGCAGTCAAGGGACATACTGTTCTCTCTGTTATTGAATCGGATTTAGAACTTTCAAACTACTTCTATCAGTGCACAATGGAAACAGATGTTTTTCGTATGAAACCATTCATCTTTGACGGGGAAGAAATCCGCCACCTTCGATCAAGTTCTCATCTGGTTTTGATTTCCTATGTAGCTAGATGGCAGTTTCCAAAGTGGGAGTTAAATCAATCAACCACGGTGGCGGCTAAATTTGAAACCAACAATCCATTCATGGAGGTCCAGAAATGTGGGATTCGTCTAGTTTATGAGCAAGATGCTGGATGGTA
Source organism: Rosa lucieae (assembly GCA_024704745.1). Classification (NCBI taxonomy): domain Eukaryota; kingdom Viridiplantae; phylum Streptophyta; class Magnoliopsida; order Rosales; family Rosaceae; genus Rosa; species Rosa lucieae. The sequence continues at coordinate 65,138,801 of CM045498.1, forward strand.
TACCAGACTATTCCCTGGGGTTAATGCAATTTGTCTAAATGAAGTGATGGATGCTATGCTGAAAACTGGCTGGCTTAGTCAAGTGGATCAATATTTGAAATGGTAAAATTTAATTATCTGATAACTACTCTATATGCCACTTTGTATTAAAACTTACCATTAGGTTTCTGTATACATCCTTTGATATTTATAATGAAATTGTTCATTCTCATGTGTGTTGCAGGGAGAAAATTATTCCCCCCATCGAAGAAGACTCCAGTACAGTTCTGCTAAGGGAGAACATCGAGTCTGTTCTTCCTCGATACCTTGAGGTTTGTCTGTCTGTCACTATCATTTATATGAACTCTCTGTCTTTAAAATCAAAGACATTACTAATTTCCAGTTTTTCAATTTAAGGCATTGAACCATTATCCTGCAACATACAAATTTAACCTCAGAGGAAGCCCGTCGTGGTTTGAGTCCTTTTTCACTGATACAAGGTCAGGGTCGACTCTAGTGTCAATTAAGCTGCCTCAAAATCTACACAAGAGTAAGAAGTGGATGGCATTTGCAATATGCGCATCAATTGCAGAGGAACAGCAAGAGGACTATCATGTTTATTTTAAACTCAAAACGGGTGAATACAATGAGGATCTGTCCCGAGAACTTGAGTACATTGTGGCAATGTCGTCACAAGCAAATCATTATCAACTTTTGGTTGTGTACATACCGCGGGCATTGATTCCCGAAGTCTTGCTCGCTCGGACATCAACAACTGAAATGCACATTTCCTTCAGAGTCGATACTCCTGGTGCAGAAGTTCAAAGAAGTTGTGGCCGTATTGTTTACCAGGAAGATTTAGAAGGGTTTGTTGAAACAATCGTCCGGTGCATGCAAAGAGAAGATACCCTTGAACTTTATGATAAATGGATGGTAGAAGATTGGATAGACTTGATAGGATTGCAAGGGGGTCATTTATGTACTCCATACAAATGCAAATCCATAACTGGATGGGAAAGGAAGTTTGAATTGCTCTCTCAGAAATATAGGAATCGGGTCTCTCTAACATACACTTCGCCATTTTTTTTTTTCACTAGACACAAGTCACATGAAGAACCATATACTTACATTTTGAGCTTTTATTTGCAGGACTGGGCTATGTCTCCTCCTTATATTTGCGTCTTCTTTGGAGCTGAAATTTCCAAGTGGAATTGATTCATGCACTTCAATGAGGGAAACACCGCAAAAATCCAACTGCCTCCTAATTTGTTCTATGATGCTAATTGGATGGGGATTGCTGTATGTGGTTTATGTTGGGCGTCCCACGAAGATTCAAACATTATACTAGACGGTAGTCCTGACACAGAGTATAATGTACTCAATTTGTGTCTGGACTCTGATGTCGGTTCGGACGGCTTATTTGATGTCAAATTACAGAAACTTTTTGGGAAACTCAAGCCATGGGAATTTGAAACCGATATCACATTTTTCTTCTATATACCTCGTGTTAAATATTTGAAGTTTTGGAGACAATTCAACCTTGCCAGGGTTACTTTTTCATCTTCTAGCCCATGCTTAAGAGTCTATAGTTGTGCCCTTCGTCTAGTCTTTAAGGAGGACGTTGAAGATCTCGTTCGGACACTGACACTCTCCGAAATACCGTGAACGTGCCACGTACCATCTGATGCTCATAACAGAGGATCTGTTGCAACCTGTGAGTAGCCTTGTCTTAATTTTTCATTCATTTAATTTTGTTACTTGGAATAACTTGTTTGACATATAATTCTCATTTGGCTCGGCAGAAGTACTGATATTTCATCAGGAGAAGGATTTAGTTGCTTTTCTTTCGGACCTGTCAATGAGCAAACAAAAGTGTTGTGTTATTAAACAGGGGATGCATATTCAATATCATCACAGATATCAGCTACACATGTAAGCCAGAGTAGAATGCATAATGATCATAGATTTTGCTGGACGCGATAGCAAAGTAGCATATGGAAGTATCAAAAAGGTTTATTCTTGACTATCCCAGCTTTGGACCTGGTGATCATATGGTGTGTTTTTGCATTAGCAGAATGACGTGATAACACAGGTTGAATATTCTGCACATTTGCGGTGTATTCTATAGTTGCATGAACCCTAGTTGAGCTTGAGTCCTTGTTGGATAGGTAAAAATGGCCACCGATTGTCCAGGAGTACGGACAAGTAACTCCGTATTAATTGTCACATGGAGGAGCAGAAGCAGGTGATGAAGTAGAACCTGTTGCAGACTGAGAATGGATATGAAGAGAAGTGGAACCTGTCACATTGTGTTTGTGTTATCATGAATTTGTGGAGTAGTAGATATGGATTGCGCAAGTAGTGGCATGAGAATTCAGAGGGACATTAGATGTATGTAACTGAACTACAGAGGTATCTATGCATAGCCTCGACTGTTCCTTGAAACGGAAGACGGTCCTCTTTTTTTCACCTCCTATTAATGAATTTCTTCGTTGATATAAATCATGATTTGGTGGTATCATCTGCTTACCTACTCGAGAAGCAATTCATTTGTTCCAAGTTTACCTAAAAAAAATCAGTTGCTATTTTGCTTTTGAATGACCTCTTCCTTTATTTTTTTTGTTCAGTAATACCAGATACGCACTATCTAACTTTTAAGGGTCTTTTCCCGTATGCCCAAAAAAGCCTCTGTATTTTTTCCAACTGCCCAACACTTTTGTATTATACTATTGCTGATAGAAAAAGACTAATAGGGATGATTTTTTTTTCAGAAAAATGCATTTTGTATCCTATGTTGATCTGTGGTTTTAGCAATATTGTTCGACAAAAAAAAAAAACACGACAAAAACACAAACAAGACTAGCCTTCAACATGCCCAAGTTTTTCACCTAACGGTTACTTTAATAGGCGGAATCACTGCTGCTTGTTCTAATTTTTGGTTCTAAGAATGATTTTTTCTAGGTGAAAAATACTATTAGAACTTTGAATTTCTATAGGATGCATGCATTTAGATAGTGAAACATGAATGACAACTATAATTATGGAAATGTAATGACAACTATATTGGTTGAAGAAGTGGGTGAGCAACCACCTGAATTCATTTATTCAAATATACATACAGGCTAAACATTCAGAGCCTCATTCTCAGGTAAACAGCAAAAGGTTGTTTAGCTATCCATAAGAATGAGAACATATACTTGTAATGAAAGCACACTACTTCACACTTAGACCGGAAGGGAAGCACACTGCTATACTATTTGAGAGAAGACTCTTCTGCTCTATTTTCTGATCTAGAACTGATATGGAAATTATTTCATGCTTACAACTGAAACTAAGGCTTCTTATATAGAGAGCGGAACTCAAACTATAATTCAAAACATCAAAATGTACAGAACAACTCCGTGACCTTTCAGCTTTTGGGTGCTCCTGATGATGGAGGTCGGATGGGAAAAGCAGAAAAGTAGTTGGTGAAGTGTCTTCTTCTTGACTTTTTGCAAAAGCAAAAGTAGCTTTTAGAAAAGTCTAAAGGTCTACAGTTGCAAGTTGGTGCTGATTATTCACCTGTAGCTTCACATGTTCTCATCTGTTTCAGAATTGTGGCCAAGGACAAAGGAGTTGTTGTCTGCCTGGACCATATGAGTAGTTGTTGCATTGTCTTCGACATCTGTATCAACATATATTTTATAGTGGTTGTCTGTTTCAAGTCTTTCTACCCACTGTAAGCATGCCAGTGTCGAATCTATCTCTTTTCTGATAAGAGATAGGAACAGATCACTGCTGACTACGTCAGGATGATCGTAAGCAGTGATAATAGTTTTTTCTCCTGCTGCCAGGAAGGTATTGTTGATATCTTCAGAGATGATCTTCTTGATATATTCTAAAGTTATGGCTTTCATCCATGGAATGCTTGAGTTTGGTTGGCCATTGTAACCAACACAGGCAGGCTGCAGATATTTCCTTTGAATAATCCTCACATAATGATGTGGAGAAATATACTCAACCTCACCGTTTGCCTTCTGGATTCATTCTGGAGGAGTGGATCTGAACTTCAGACGAAGCATACAGTCATTTTTTCTAATGTTTTTGACTGTGTTGACAATGATAGGTGACAAACCTTTAAGATCATCATTTGTTTTAGTCCATAGATTATGGACAAAACCATTTTCTACAAGCCAAAGCTTGTGTTCTTGAGGATGTTCACTCTGAACATTGACTAAGTATCTTCCAACATATGGTCCTACAATGATAAAGAGATTTGGAGGAACTCAGTCTTCAAAATTATGACTTCCTATCAGACTATGAAATTCATGCCAGTCTGATTCATTAAGTGTCATGATAGGGACCCTAGCACTTTCTGGGCTTTCAAGGAAGTGAATTTTTTCTCTTCTTACAGCACTCTGCTGTGTATGAAAGTCTTCAAACTGTGGTCTACCATTTTCGTAGAGTTCTTCAGCTAAGGCAAAGAGAGCTGGAAACATCAGACCACTACTTCTTTCTTGAAAAGCAAAAAGAAGATTATCCAAGATTGCTTTCTGGTGATAAGCTAGTCTCCTGCCAGTTCTGAACACAGGAGTATCGAATGTTTGAAGTTCATAATTAAAAACATTTATTACTCCAGTTGGAGTAGGTTTGCTTTTTGGCAAAGCAACAACCTTCAACGGTCTTGATAAGCCTTTACCGTCTGCCATTTGAGACGGGCTAGCCAATCCTTTACCCTGGGATTGATCAGTTGTGGCTAGTCCTTTTGGACTTAGCAGAAACCTTTTGAGGATATGTTCTTTGGTTTCTTTGGGATCCTCTTCAGGCTCATGTTCTTTCCCAGTTCTTCTGCTTCTGGGATTACGACCTTCGTCATCATCTCTTTGGCTAAACATTGCCATTTCTCTGTTCAATGCGTCTGGAAGATAATTCTTGTTTCCTGCAATTAATTCAACATTATAATCATATTAGTTAACAAATAATTGCCAGTTTGCTAATCTTCCTCTATCGGCAGCTTTATCAAGTTTGAAATTTTTGAAATTCTTTACTCTGGCTCAATCGGTGCTAACAGTAAAGGGTTTTCCAAGAAAAGCTGGAGAATTTAAAATTGTTTTCTTGACAGACAAAATTTCTTTTTCCCCTGTGGGATAATTCAGTTCTGCAGGGCTGAATTTGCCACTACAAAATTTGCAGTTCTTTTCAATGTTAGTTCCAGGCGTTTTTGTCAGAACCACACTGGACCAATAATTATCACTCGCATCTGTTTGGAGGATAATTTCATCATTCTCTTCTGGTTGTTGAAGAGGAGGGAGGTTTTTGCAAAGATTTTTTATTTGCTTCACAATTTTTTCATCATCTTCTGTGAAGTTCCATTTTCTTTTGGAACTTGTCTTTGGAGATAACATTGCTGTTAACCCTGAGATTTTGGGAATGAAATCTCTCCCATAATTTATGACACCAAGGAATCTCTCTAGACTTTTAGCATCAGGAATTCTATTTGGGAATTTCCAGATTTTCTCAAGGATATAAGGTTGAAGTTTTATCACTCCATTTTTGATATTTATTCCTAGGAAATCAACTTCATTGAGGATAAAGAAGATTTTCTTTTCACCTAGGATGATTCCATGCTGAACTATCAGCTTTACAACCTCGTGGAGGTGTTTCATGTGTTCTTCTCTGTTTTTAGGGAAGACTAAAATGTCATCTATGTAGACGACGCAGAACTCCGCAACATGTTTGAAGATGTTGTCCATCTTTCTTTGGAAGATTGAAGAGGCTTGCTTTAGACCAAAAGACATTACCAGCCATTCGTAATGACCTTGTGGTGTTCCAAATGCAGTGAGAGGTATACTCTCAGGATGCATCTTGACTTGCCAAAAACCCGACTTTGCATCGAATTTTGAAAAGACTTTGGCTTCTCTAAGCTGGATGATCAATACTCTTACTTAAGCAATTTGATAACCGTCTTTGACAGTCTTCTTGTTGACATCTCTGTAGTCAATCACCATTCTAGCTTTTCCTTTTAGATTTTCTGCATGATTTCTCACATAGAATGCTGGCGCATGATGAGGGCTAGTGGAAGGTTGGATTAATCTCTTGTTCAGGAGATCTTCAATATCTTTTCTGAATTCATTTTGATCTTCCTCTTTGTACTGAGGAATAGCTTTCACATGACAGATAGCATTCATGTCATGTAATCTCAATTCACAGACCACTGGGTCTTTTTCCCAAAACTTCTGAGGATCTACATCGATATTCTGTTCAAATAGTTTCTTGATTTTATCAAGAGTGGGAATTTTCTAAGACTCAAGCTTATTCTGAAAGTGCTTGAGGTTATGCTCATGGATGAAACTAGCTTCTTCATCTTCACTAGTTTCTTCTTCTTCTTCTTCTTCAGAAGATTCTTCAACAAGTAATTCTTCTTATTGCTTGATTTGGAGTATAGGTTCGAATTTGGGTTTGTAGGGGGTAAGATCACCACTATTCTGTTGCGATCTCTGATACTGAGTAGTAAAACCCGGACCTACTACACTTTTTGCATGTGTAAGTCGGTCTACCCAGAACACCCGTTCTCCTTTTCTGAAGCCTATGGCTTCTTCATCCTGAATGAATCTCTGTCGGAGAATAAAATCATTTCCCAACAGGAAATCTGAGCCTTGGCCTTCTGATTGCCAGACATTTTGGATGATAAATATTCCTCCACCAATGGTGATATGAACATTTTTTGCTACCTTATTCATGGTGAGATGGCTTCCATCAAATGTAACACCAGTAGCAGTTCTTTTCTTTTCTTCTTTCCAGAGTTCTTCTGGAATTGCAAATCTCTTTGCAACAGTAAATCCTGATCCATTATCTACAAAGGCATGTAGATGATATTTTTTATGATCAGGGAATTTTAGTCCAATCTGTATGTAGTTGCTGTATCTACTAGTAGAGATGACCTTCGATTGCTGAAGCTCATTTTCTTGAGCTTGTTCCTTTGGGATGAACGGTTTACATTCTTCTAGAACAATTTCTGGTGGTTCAACCAGTTCAAAATTTTTATTTTCATCGATTTTTTCTTCATCGATGATTTCTTCCTTTGTTTTTGAGGAAGATGGTTCCATTATTTCTTGGAACAAGGTTTCAACCTTCATCTCTTTTTGTTCAGAGAGGTATTCTTCATATTCTTGTTCTACCAGTTGGCTGACAAGGTCATTCTTGGTTTTTCTTCTTGCTTCAGCTATGAAGCACTCCTTGTGATAAGTCTTTTTTGACTCTTCACAGAACATAAGGAGACCATTCTTTTCGTGACATAGGCAGTAGTCATAAACGAATGTAACAGGGTTCACCTGATAAGAAGACATTAAAGATTTTGTCTTACTTTCTTCCCAGTTTTTGATTTTTAATACATTCATTTGTTTGGATTCGAAGTACTCTACTTCAGAATCTGTCTCAGACTCAACTGATGAATCTTCTTCTTCAGACTAGGCAGAGTAAACTGACCTGTTGTCTTCTTCATCATCAGAATAGGTTATTTCGTAGCCTTTCATGTTTGTCGTTTCTACTATCTGCTCATATTCTTCAAAGAGAGTCTTAGTAGATCTTTTACCCTTTTCCGGGCATTCATTGGCATAGTGCCCTTCAGCTTTGCATAGCCAACATCTGCGAGCTTTCTTGCTTGGTTGTTTATGATGATGAGTATTCTTCTTTTTCTTGAAGAATTTCTTTTTAGGATCTTCATCCTGTTGTTTTTTGTAATTGGAGCTTTTCTTGAATTTCCAATTATTTCTTTGATTACTCTTTTTGAATTTTTTTAGAGTAATATTTTTCTTTCTTCTTTCTGTGGAATTTGGATTCATGACATCCCCAATTGGTGGGCATATCCAGTATTCCATAACAGAAATTTTCAACTCCTTTGAGTTGTTTTTTGGCCATCTTGGCTCTGAGATTGGCTTTGCACTGCTCTTTTAATAATTGCCTGATTCTGTCGGCAATTCCTCCAACTGAAAATCTTTCAATTGGTTTTTTAGCTATGCTTTATCTCACAGCTGTTCTCCATGGTTCAGGGAGTTTCCTGTGCAACAGGTTGACTAGATCGGTGTTCTCTAGTTCACCAATCGTACAGTAATATTCTTGAAATTCATTCAAGTATTCTTCTAAATGTCTCATGTCACAGATTTTGAGAGCATAGATATTTGATTTGGCCGTTTCTTTAGCCGTTTCACTCAAATTTGAGAGATCTCCACAGAACTGATTGTACAGGGGTACTGCAAAATCATACGGAGATTTCGAAGTTTTGATTTCTTCTAGCCATTCTTTTCCTCTGGCTGTTTCTTTGAAAGAGAAGTAATACTTTTTTGCTACTCCGGTGAGAGTAGTTTCAAAATCAGGAGCTTCAAATTTTCCAAGGGTAAGAGCAGAGGCCATCATCAGGCTATCTACCCATTGGTCAAGAGTTTTTCTCTTGTCTAGAGCTTTGTCCAGATCTAGCCAAATTCCATAGTTGGAAATTGGTACTCTGGGTATCTTGTCCTCTGGGACAAATCTTTGAGAATTTCTTTCTCCATTTTTGCCCGTAGGGGCCTTTTGTACAGGGAGTTTAAGTTTTCCCTTTTCTCTAATGATGGAAGTTTTGGAGCTTTCTCCTTCTTCCATTTCAATATCTTGGTAGGGAAGGAGTTTTCTTTCCTTTCCTGGATTGAATTTTTTCATTTCCTCGATTAGTTTTTCTAATCGTTCAAGATTTTCACAATTCTCAGCTTCTTCATAAAGATCATAGAGCTTTTGTGCTCTAAGCATGTTTACTGGTTTGTTTAGGTCATCTTCTAATTCTTCTTTAGTGATAGAGTATGCTGGCTCTACAGAGTTTTTTGTGCCACTAACACTAGCTTCTTCTCTAGTGCTGTAACTTCTTATGAGAAGATTTTTGTTTATCCTGATATTTTCAAGACAGACATCACTTTTCCTGTGATTGTCAAAATTTAGACTGATTTCTCCAGTCTTTCTACTTTCATAAATTTTAGCTTTTGCACTCTCTGCTGGAAAAGTTACTTCATTCCAAGTAACCTTGTGAATCTGCTGTGAATGGTTCTTCTGACTGGTGAGGAATCCGGTAGTGAGATCGAGAATGTTTGATATCCGTGTCTTTGGCTCTACTGTGGTGCTCATCAGTTTGTAGTATATTATGTATACTATCGCCAATTCTTGCATATCATTTTTCATTGATATGCCATCTGTCTTGACTCTCAGTCGGAGACAGTGGGCTGCATCCTTCAAGCTGGTTGAGAAATTTGGGAAGCAGTTGAAATAAGCTACTTGATTGCATAAAGATGCTTCAAGTGTTCCCAGCAGATTAGCTTGAAAATCTGTTAGTCTATTATCTTGTAGGACACATAGAACTGAACAGTTTATGCCTTCTCGGGCAAGAAGTTTTATGCTTACTTGGACTGCTCCAATATGCATAAATTGATAATTTTTTGCTCTTGCTCTGGCAACTTCAGTAGGAGTGATCATTAAGAGATCTGTTTCTCCTGTTGTGGAGGGGGTTGTAAATTCTAGTAATTTGAAATGTTGGCTATCCATCAGGTCAAATGTTCCCCTTTTGTAGATCTGTTTGAAATCTAGCTTTGGAATTGAGGCGTTTTTTACCTCATGCTCGATTTCGTTGTATTCAAATTCTTCAGCATTTAGGAGTTGTACTCCTTTCTTTTTTCCGAAGATGCTCATCATTTTGACATCTTGAGTTTCTTTCGGATTTTCATATCGAATACTAGTAGAACTAGTTGATGGCTCCAGGAAAATCATGTTTGCAACAAGATTCTTTTCTGGCCTTTCTAATGGTTTGAATCCATTAGCTTTCTTTGTTTTGACTGTAGGCACTTTCTTGTCCTTCAGTATATTTTTCATAGAATCCAGCATTTTTTGCTGTTCATTGATTTTTCTACTAACACTTGTTAGCTTTTCTTCTTCCGTTTTTGGAAGTTCCTTGATATAATCCAGTTTGTTTTCCAATTTTTCTAATTGGTGGATTATAGCAGGTATTTTTTATAGATGATTTTGACATCTAGTCAATTCTTGCTGCAGGTTCTGATATTTTTCATCAGAAGATTTTAATAGAGAATTGAGTCTCTCTATTATTAAATCAGATATTGTGCCCATTGGGGATTCCCTGCTGAGCTCTTTACAAGCTCTGATACTAGTGATGTGCGGATCTAACCAATGCTCAAATAATCAAGAGGTTTTTATTCCTCTTCCAAAACATATAAGAGATTATCAATATCTTGTTCTACTTTATAGATTCTGGTTTGAAGTCTATAGATGATATCCCAGTAGTTGGGAGATTCTCTATTAAGGCTTTCTCTATAGGCTTTCAATTTTCTCAATTTTTCTCTCTCCTTTTGCAATTCTTTGCTAGTATTTTTGCACATAGCAATCAACTCAAGTCTGTCAACAATCGAAATTATGAATAGTAATACGTACTGTTTACCTTTGAATCAGAGGATGACTGTTAACTCTGCATATATATTCAAATAAAACTCTGATTGGCCCACCACGTTTCTAAAACTTTTGTTATGTAAACAATGAGAGACAACAAACAAAACGAAAGAGACAACAAAGAAAAATTGCTAGAGAACGAAAGGAAGGGTATTGATGGTAGGCAGTTTGACAAGATGGGTAGGTAGGAAAGAAAGGGAGAAAAGTTTGTGTAAAGAGGAATAAAAATAAGACATTGGGGTGTATGAGAAGTATTCTCACGGATTTGGGGTGTATGAGCATTAACCCTACTTTTAATCTCTTAATGGTTTCGATCAAACCTCACAAACCAACAACATAAATTAGACATAATGAGGTCCCCCCCGTTAAGGTTAGCTTTTCTCACATAAAAAGTGTTACCAATTTCTCTAAGTTGTATGTGTTACATTAAACAGGTTCAGACTCTTTTTTATCATAATCCTAATGTGACAATGGGGGCAGGAGTGAAACCCTTTGATCATCTTTAAAAAAAAAAAAAAAAAAAAAAAAAAAAAAAAAAAAAAACTCAATCCTTCAGCCTTCCTCTCGTATTAGACTAATCCAAAACGCGTAAATATAATGTGTGCAAGTTTGTTTTGTTTTCCAACCTTTCAATCTGAATATCTGGTTACCACTCTTTAATTATTTTTTTTTCAAGTAAGTGGCACTCTTACCTGAAATTTTATCGATAATCAAATAAAAAATATTCGAAGCAAGGGGGCTAAACAAAAACTTACAAACAGTACCTGAACTACGAGCCACTAATAACTTTCGTACCTCAACTTCAAAAAATATCATTTTGGTACATGGACTTTTCACCCCGACCCAAGATTCATATCTGGAAAAAGTAAAATCGTTAACGGGGTTAAAAGTTAACCCCTTGAATAGTGAAAGGATGACTATACCCTTGAAAAGTTAACCTCATTAACGGTTTTACTATTCCTAGGTATGAATCTTGTTCGAGGTGAAAAGTCTAGGTACCAAAATGATATTTTTTGAAGTTGAGGTACGAAAGTTATTAGTGGCTCGTAGTTCAAGTACTGTTTGTCAAAAAAAAAAAGACACTATTATGGAAAAGTTACTCAGTCTTGAAATGATGCAAAAGAAACCCGACCAACCACCACCAAATATTTTTTTATGTTTTCTGGGAAGACAAAGATTCCGACCTTATTGGTCATGAGCCGTCTCATGAGTCTCATCACTAATGAGTCATAACATCGAACACAATCGTGAATGCCGTGTTTCATCATGTCCGCGCATTGGACGATTTCATAACTATATGCATACTATTCTGTATATAATATAAATTTGTAAATGTAACCTGTGGCTTAAAAGGGTGTAAATGAGTTCAAGTCTGAGATTGTAAATTTGTAATGCTAACTACAGTGCCACTGGGTTGGCCTTACTGACTATTGATTGAAGGGAAATGAGTGGCTGATTGTCTATGAACATTCATCTCAAGGAATTCCTAGTAGGCTTCGTAACCACAAACAGGAAGGTGTGAAGCTGCTCGAGTGAATTAAGACACGGAACAATTTCTTGATCTTACAAGAAGGTTTAAGTACCTCATTTTAATATTGGGCTACTCAACACGCCTGTTGGATACATGTTATGTGGCATGCTTTGAGTGCTCGTTATATTGAAACGAGGATCTCTGTTTGAAACAATAGATACCGGCAGGCATGGAACCAGGAATTAAATTTGAGGTGGGCTAAATTTACCTTATACTGGCAAGAAAAATTATTCTAAAAAATTTGGCAGAGTCTACATTATTTTGATGGAATATCTCAATTGCAAAACACTTGTCAAAATATCATCCACAAGATGCCAAAGTATAATCAACTCAACTCTTAAACAATCAACACAATAAAGAAATTGCCACTATCATGGGCAATTGGGCATTTGGGTATTAATAATACATATTCAATATCTTTTTCTAGAAATCAATAGATTTGATTAATTATATCAAGAAATCTAGAAATACCCAAATTCTAACCTAAATTACATTATAATTTCGTCAAAAAAATTCATTTTAGAAGATAAGTTAAAGTGTAATACCTGAATAAGGTTGAGAGATGAGAGTGGATTATTGAGGAGAGGAGATAGAGTGACTTGGTAGAGAGAGGTGAGCGTCTGAGCTTGAGAAACGTAGAACTGGGCGGTGGGCAGAGGTGAGGAGGAGAGGACAGAGAAATGGTGAAACGGAGAGAATTGTCTGTTAGTTTGCTACATACATTAATTATATATGTTGACTTTTTTTTTTAAGGGGTGCTATGACTTGGTATACATATATTAATTCCCCCCCCCCCCCCCCCCCAAAAAAAAAATGTTGAGGTGTGCGCACACCTCAGTCCACCCTTGTGTCTGTGCCTGGATAACGGCTGTAACGCCCCAATTTGCACCTCTCCAAATTGGTTACGTTACAGTGCCACGAACATTTAGAAGCATAAGCTAAGCAACCTTAACTCATGTCCTAAAGAGACGCAAGGCAATTTAGCTATAAAAAAAGGAAATGAAATGGCAAGAGTTGGCGGAAAACGTAGAGTTTATAGCGAGGTGAAATGAAAACTTTACTCTTACTTGTTAAAATGGCATTATAACTAAACAATTGAGTGTTTTCCAAACATTGACAAAAACAAGATAACACTCAACCCCCATCAAACAATAACAGTTAAGTAGAGGTGAATAAATGTGTAGGTAAATATACCAAATAGTTAATGAAAAATGTAGCACCCAGCTCAGTCCTGAAATCCTCCTCAATCCTCGTGCACAGTACATGCAAGACCAACTATAGTAGGGGTGAGCTTTTGTCCTCGATGCTCAAACATTAGCCCTAGCTAGGTTTGAAAACCAAATAGTAATTAGCGCAAGTTGAGTAAAATATAATAAAATTAAATAAAGAACTCCCAATGTGAAACCATATGAAAACAAATGAGTACCTGGGTAAAATCAAACCTGATGACCGGTCTAATACCAGCCAACTACCTCCTCACCGAAGATTTAAATCTTCAACAACAGGTGAAGAGTAGCGAGAGTGTCCATTTACGCCACACCACCTAGATCTAGTGTCACACCTCAAAGGATGTCAAACACTATCCCGTCCGTACAGCCCCTCCGGAGGTTTAGGGGATTGAAACCCAAGGAAGTCGTTATGCCTCGCTCACTCCTCAAGTCATCTCATGAACTCAAGTGTTAAATCTTAAAAACCACTTCAAACCATAAAAAAACAATGTAGGAAACATAACAGCACTAACTAGGGTGAAGCCTCCCTACCTCGAATCAAAGTGCTTCGAATGTTATTCCAGGTCAAGTAATACCACTGCCTTTGGCTTGTGCAACCAGATTCTATGCTTCGTCATCCTATTACCATGTCAGTTGGATAAATCATCAAATCACTTGACCGGCCTTTATAATTCATCTCCAATTTAACAACCTTTTTCAAAGTAGTACCAACTTATCGAAACATGAGATAAGTTGATATAAGACTCCATATACGTCTGCACCTTTGAGTATCAATTAAAATAGCCCCTAAAATTCAAAAGGTGAATGCAGGTACAAGTGAGTTTGAGGTAGGAACTGATGATGCTTGGAGATTTATTAGAAATTCATCTGAACAACAGTGAACTTGAAACTTTCCAGAATCAAGGTACAGCATACTAAAATTTCAAGAAAATTGGCGTTCAAGAAGTAAGGGAAAAGATGGATGCAAACAACCTGAACTGTTCAGTTTTTCTTAAAAATTCCAGCTGCATTCTATCTGATGTAGAACGCCTTGCAGAAGAATTCAAAGAGCAGCTTGAGAAACGCGTTGATAAACAACGTCGTAAGCAAGCATTAGTTTCCTATAATTCTTAGGTTTATTTTCCTTATCTTCATAGACTTAGCATACATTTACTATTTCAATAAGGACTTCCAGTCCAGCAAGTTTGTTATTTCCTAGTTCTAAAATAAATAGGATTATGAGTTAGAGCCTATATAAGGTACCCTCTACGTTGTATTAGGCATTCAACAATTAAATAACGATTCAGTTTTCTAAGAGATTTATCTCTCTCATTGTCTTATATTCGGTTTGACGCTTGTCTACCGTTTTCATCTATCATTCTTATAGCTTTCACTGCGTTAGTTGGCATCAGAGCATGGTTTCGCCTGTATTGATGGCAGACAACGAAGCGACAGTTAATATCACAACACTTGCTGACGCTAGTCGGGAGATTACTACTATGAAACAAGATATTGGGAATTTTCGTCAAGACACCAACAGGAATTTGGCAAATCTAACAAATCTAACAAATCTTGTGGATCAATTGGCGAATAACGTTCAGCAGCTTACAGTGGCAGTGCGAGCCGAAGGAGTTGCCCGAGGCCAACACCGTCAGCAAGAGGGAAACTACGATTGTGAGGAAGAAGACGAAAGGGGCCCACCAAACAATCAACAACAAAACCGCCAAGAAGAAAATTATAGAATGAAAGCTGACATATCTTTCTTCTATGGAAACTTACAGATAGAAGAATTTCTTGATTGGCTTTCTGAAGTGGATAGGTTCTTCAGTTTAATGGATATCCCAGAAAACAAGCAAGTAAAGACAGTTGCTTGGAAGCTAAAAAGCACCGCTGGCTGTTGGTGAGATGATTTGCAGGAGTCACGAATTCGACAAGGAAAGAGCCTATCAAAACTTGGCGGAAGATGAAAACCCTTCTCAGAGGACGTTTCTTACCTCGAGATTATGAGCAGACTTTGTTTCAGAAGTACTATGATTGTGCTCAGCAAAATCAATCTGTATTTGACTATAACCATGAATTTATGCGACTTAACGAGCGTAACATATTGGAAGAAAGGGAAACTCAGAAAGTTGCAAGGTATCTACATGGTTTGAAGCCGGAAATCTGAGACAAGATAGGGTTGTAAGTGATATGGACTCTAGCAGAAGCCATGAACCTAGCATTAAAAGTATAAACCTTACTAGCAATAACTAAAATCAATCAACAGACTACCATGGGCTATCGTAAAAATTGGGTCGAGTCATCTACTTCAAAAGGGTTGCAAATTAAAGAACCTTCAAAGGAGCAGCACATTAGAACAGAAACAATTGGTGAAAATCGAGGAAAGGCTACTGTTCCGTTTCGAAAACAAGGGCAACCAGGTGGTTTAGGAGATTATGCCAAACCAAGGGGTGAAAAGTGTAATCGATGCGGTATTCCTGGTCATACTTCTGATAAATGTACTCAACGAAAAGGATTGCATTATGTGGAGGAATATGAAGATGATGAAGAGCAGAATGAAGTTGCAACTACTGAAATCAAAGACCGAGATTTTGATGATATCCCACCATTTCTAGTTTGCCAACGACTTTTGTTAACAAAGCAAGAACCGGAAACTCAAAGGCATAACATATTTCGCTCTAAGTGTATCATTGGAGGCATGGCATGCATTGTAATCATTGACACCGGCAGTTGCGAAAACTTTGTGTCTAAGAAGGTGGTTGGCTGTTTTAAGCTTCCAACAACAAAGCATCCGACTCCTTATTCTGTGGGTTGGATTAAAAAGGGGCCTGCAGAGCCTGTGACAGAAACTTGCAGAGTTCCTATAATTATAGGACCATACAAGGACGATGTCATATGTGATGTTATAGACATGGATGCCTCACATATTTTACTTGGAAGACCGTGGCAGTATGATGTAAAAGTTGGATTTGATGGCTATAAAAATATCTACAGTTTTGTTTGGGATAAAAACAAAATTGTCTTGAAGCCTACTAGCCCACGTGAGAACAAAAATGTTGAGAAATTGGAGGCAACAAACTTTCTCACTCTATCAAGGTTAGAACGTGAACTGGAAGTTGAAATTAAGGAAGCACTAGCTTGTTGTCCTATTGTGATGAAAGGTATCTTAACCACTGAACAAGAATTAAAGGAGACACAAATTCCAGCAAAGGTTCAGCGTATAATTCGTGCTTTCCAAAAGTTGGTGTCAGAAGACTTGCCGGATGAACTACCACCTATGAGAAACATTCAACATCGAATTGATTTAATTCCTGGAGCTAGCTTGCCCAATCTTCCTCACTACCGCATGAGTTCGAAAGAGAATGAAATCTTGAGGGAGAAAATTGAAGACTTACTACGAAAAGGATTTGTTCGCGAAAGCATAAGTCCTTGTGCAGTGCCTATATTGTTGGTACCAAAGAAAGATGGCAGCTGGCGTATGTGTGTTGATAGTCGAGCCATTAATAAGATCACCATCAGGTACAGATTTCCAATTCCGCGCTTAGAAGACATGCTTGATGTTCTGGGGGGGTCTAAGTTTTTCTCTAAATTTGATTTGCGGAGTGGATACCACCAAATTCGAATTAGACCCGGAGATGAATGGAAGACAGCTTTCAAGAGCAAGGATGGTCTGTATGAGTGGCTGGTGATGCCGTTTGGGCTTTCCAATGCCCCAAGTACTTTTATGCATCTTATGAATCAAGTGTTACACCCATTTATTGGTACGTTCGTGGTCGTCTACTTTGATGATATTCTCATATATAGTAGGTCCGAGGAAGAACACCTAGATCATCTAAGACAAGTCCTTGAAGTTTTACAAGAGAATCAATTATACATCAATTTGAAGAAGTGTACCTTCCTCACCGACAAGTTATTATTCTTGGGTTATGTTGTCAGCTCCAAAGGAATACATGTTGATGAAGACAAAGTCAAAGAAATTAGGGAATGGCCTACTCCAAAAACTGTTAGTGATGTGCGAAGCTTTCATGGATTAGCAACTTTTTATTGACGATTTGTTCCAAATTTCAGTACCATTACGGCACCTCTTACCGAGTGTTTAAAGAAAGGAAAATTTCAATGGGGAGAAGAGCAAGAGAAAAGTTTTGCCTTGATCAAGCAAAAATTGTGCACTGCACCAGTATTGGCCTTACCAAATTTTGATAAAGTTTTTGAGGTAGAGTGTGATGCTTGTGGAGTAGGGGTTGGTGCTGTCTTATCTCAAGAACGGAAGCCGGTAGCATATTTCAGTGAAAAGCTCAGCGAAGCTTGATAAAAGTGAAGTACCTATGATCAAGAATTCTATGTCGTGGTTCGAGCATTGAAGCAATGGGAGTATCACTTAGTGCAATGAGAATTTGTTCTCTACACCGATCATTAAGCTTTGAAGTACATTAATAGCCAAAAGAGTGTGAGTAAGATGCATGTCCATTGGGTTACTTTTCTACAAAAATTTCCTTTCGTGATTAAGCACAAATTCGGGACCCTAAATCGTGTGGCCGATGCATTAAGTCGAAGAAGCCAATTATTGGTTACTTTGTCTCACGAAGTTATAGGGTTTGAATTTTTGAAGGAGTTATATGAGGAGGATTATGATTTCAAAGAAATTTGGGGCAAGTGCATGAAACAAGAGCCATACAGTGACTTTTTTGTGAATGAAGGATATCTTTTTAGAAGCAATAAATTATGTATACCACAATCATCACTAAGAGAGATGTTAGTACGTGATATGCATGGGGGAGGGCTAAGTGGTCATCTTGGAAGAGACAAGACAATTGCAAGCTTGGAAGAAAGATATTATTGGCCCTAATTAAAGAAAGATGTTGGCAACATTATTCGAAAGTGCTATAGTTGTCAAGCCTCAAAAGGGCAAACGCATAACACTGGTCTTTATATGCCTCTACTTGTTCCTAACGGCATTTGGGAAGATCTTAGCATGGACTTCATTCTTGGGTTACCTAGAACACAATGTGGGGTCGACTCCGTCTTCGTGGTGGTTGATAGGTTTTCTAAAATGGCACACTTCATCCCTTGCAGAAAGACCTCTGACGCTTCTCACATTGCCAAGTTGTTTTTTTGAGAAGTTGTTCGTTTGCATGGAGTACCTCATAGTATCACCTCCGATCGAGATACCAAGTTTCTGAGTCACTTTTGGATTACCTTGTGGAAGATGTTAGGAACTTCTCTTAACCGTAGTAGCACTGCTCACCCACAAACTGATGGCCAAGCCGAGGTTACGAATCGAACATTAGGAAATATGATTCGGAGTACTTGTGGAGATAAACTGAAGCAATGGGACTATGTCTTGCCACAAGTTGAGTTTGCCTACAACAATTCCGTACATCGATCCATTGGAAGGACTCCGTTTTCTGTGGTATATGTCTCTCCGCCAAAGCATGTTGTAGACTTAACAAATATTCCAAAAGACAAAGGCTTTAGTGTGGCAGCAAAATCTATGGCTAAAGAAGTGCATGGAGTTCACGAAGAGGTCAAGAAGAAGCTAGAATCAAGCAATGCAAAATATAAGGCCCATGCAGATTCTCATAGACGAGAGAAAGTATTCAAAGAAGGAGATTATGTTATGATCTACTTGTGCAAAGAAAGGTTTCCTGTTGGCACTTATAACAAGCTTCAACCCCGCAAGTATGGTCCATACGAAGTGCTACGAAAGCTAAATGATAATGCCTATGTCATTGACTTGCCCGAATCCATGGGAATTTCAAAGACTTTCAATGTGAGTGATATCCATGAGTTTCAGGCCGATGACCACGCTTCTTATCCTGATGTAAACTCGAGGACGAGTTCTTTTCCAATGGGGGAGACTGATGTAGAACGCCTTGCAGAAGAATTCGAAGAGCAGCTTGAGAAACGCATTGATAAACAACGTCGTAAGCAAGCATAAGTTTCCTATAATTCTTAGGTTTATTTCCTTATCTTCATAGACTTAGCATACATTTACTATTTCAATAAGGACTTCCAGTCCAGCAAGTTTGTTATTTCCTAGTTCTAAAATAAATAGGATTATGAGTTAGAGCCTATATAAGGCACCCTCTACGTTGTATTAGGCATTCAACAATTCAATAACGATTTAGTTTTCTCAGAGATTTATCTCTCTCATTGTCATATATTCGGTTTGACGCTTGTCTACCGTTTTCATCTATTATTCTTATAGCTTTCACTGCGTTACTATCAACTTAGAAAATTTGTCAAAAATTCATTTTGAATCCGATTGACATCAAACCAGTTGGTGATGGATTCTTGATATGTCTAGGTTCATGAACTAAAATCTCAGCATAAACAAAATCAAGAGCCATATGGGTTTGATAAGTAAAAGTCCAGAAGGTAAGGTTCTGATATGAATGAACTTTGAGTATGAATAAGCCATAACAAGGTTTTGATATGAGATAAAGGGAAATACCGAGTCATAACAGGTGCAAATGGTAAGTTTAAGTACCACAAAACTTAATGAATATGAGATTCTATATCGTAATTTAACTAGAAAATATGGAATTCAACAGATTGGGGCAAAACTTACCAATTGTAAAATCAATTGTGTGAACTCAAGATGGAGATGTAAACTTCATGAAATTAACTCAAATGTCGATGGAGAAACATGACCCAATCTGAGTAGAAACTGAATTTGAAAGAGGATTGGACATGCAAACACGAATTAGAATCAAATATCAGTGGTATCTTAGAACAGGATTTTCACTGAACTGTAAGCTGTCTCACCTTGATTGAGAACGAATTAACCGTTGGATTATCATGATTTTCGAGCAAAGTATAGAAGATGAAATTTCGAACAACTTCCATAAAGAAGTCGTACTGATACAAAGGCTCAAACTTGCAGTTTCTGGCCATCGAAGTTGGCTGACAGCAGCAATTCAGGAAGAGGTCAGAATCTCCCTTTTCGAAGATGAACTTGCATTGGACGAACTGCTACAGTAGCATTTTCATGAACCATCAACTAAAAGCATAATGCATTTGGTTACACACTTAGAGATCGAGGAAAGGACGAAGATTGGTACCTCAATCAACCCAAAAATTGGCTGGAAACGCCGGTAAGAATTCACCAAAATTTGAGTTTGCATTCATCCATTCTCCATAGCAGCTGATAGACTCAAACGTAATCATTGTACAGAAACGTTGGCATCACTTAGATGAAAATATGGAGACTAAGTTTACAATGATCGGGCTCTGAACGACATAGATTGGAATGGTGAACCCGATGGATCAAGTGGGTCGGCGAATGAACCGATGCTGATCTAACCAGTATTGTCTAACTGGTCTTGAATATAAGCAGGGCTGCCAATTTACCCAATCACCCTTGTACTTTGCTAACCCGTAACCTTTTTTGTCTAACTCTAGCTCATGAACCGTTTAGGTGTACACGCTAGTGAAATCAGTAACTTTCCAACAATGTAAAACTCGCATAGTTAGTTTAGAAGGACCTTGGCAAGTATATGGTTGTTGAAAACTAATTTCACAAAATAAATCTAAAAGAAATCATTACTAAGGTTCCACTAAGTAAATGGTGCTATCACTTTCTCATGTCCTCGGGGACTAGGAAATTTCCCAATTACGTCACTGAAAAATTCAGGGGCCTCACACCGGCACCCATCACTATTAGAAATTTCCCCAATAGCACCTTTTTTTTAGCCACTAAAAATTATCAGTGTCAAAAATAATAGTATTACACTGATATAAAACATCAGTGGGTTTTTTACTTTCCTCTCACTGATATCAGTGTGTGTAGTATACAGTAGATGAAAAATATTATTTGTTTAATGCATATGACACTGTTAATGGGGACAAATCTGTAAAATATGTATTCAGAGGAGTTGACACGCATGCTTTTTAATCCTTTTATCAGCTGTGGTGATCTATTCTAGCCGTCGGATCAGTGAAGAGCTGATCGAACGCTCAATAGACAAAAGACCCCTTTCCTTTTTAATCTCCATCGAGACGAGTTCAAACATAAAACCATATCTAGTCTTCTCTCTCTCTCTCTCTCTCTAAAAGTTAACCATGGACAGCATCAGATCTGGACTCTACGGTCAGATCTTCCGTCCCGATAACTTCGTCATCGGTCAGTCTTGTGCTGGAAACAACTGGGCAATAGATCAGTACACCGGTTGGGGGGGGGGGGCTGAGTTTGATCGATTTGGTTCTCGATCTGGTGTGAAAGGAGGCGGAGAATTGTGACTGCTTGCAAGGTATGAATTCGGTGTAACCAAACTCTAATTCTTCTTAGTTTATATGTAAATCGAGTTGTATTATATGGATTTGGTATTACTCGGGAGTTTTGATGAATACAGACTGACGATTTAAGGGTTTGGTTGTCTGTTGCGGGGTTCGAGGTGTGCCATTCTTTGGGTGGTGGTACTGGATCTGGAATGGGAACCCTTCTGATTTCCAAGATTAGGGAGGAGTACCCAGGTTAACAGCACAAGCAGTGGTAGTGACTCTGGAAGTACCAATAGTTCTGCGAATAAGGAGGATACATATTGATTGCTTGGATTATGAAGTCTTATGGGGAGACATGAGAATTGGAGAGCGGATTGGGCAAGGTAATGATCTTCATGTTTGTTACCAATACAAAACAAAGTTTAACTGTATACCATGGTCTGTGGGATGGATCAGTATGTTATCTTGTAGTTCTTTCTCTAGTTTACTTCAAATTTAAGTGGATGTGCTATTGTGCTACAACACTTTTTCCAGTGCTTGATGTTTCCAATTAGTCATTGCAGACAAAAAGTAGAGTTCAAATCTCAATTATCCAGAAAAGAATGCTTCTAAACTGTCACGCTATACATGAATGTAGTGTTTTCATGCTAAATAAAGCATATAACTTGATGAAATGTCAAACATGTTATTCAAATAAACTATGAACTGAACAACCCTTCTTATTCATATAAACTTATGAACAAGTTGAACAGTGCTGGTGAATCTTGGGATATGTTTTCTCCTAATAGTTAGCTAAAGTATAATGATGATATATAATGTTAATGTATTGTTGAGTAACTTGAGCATTGTTTTTGCTAATTACAGGATGTTGTTGTTAAGGTATTCTTCAAGCAAGAATATCCAGATGATGTGCTTCTCTCTTTTAGACAAGAAGTGAGCTTCCTACTTGCGCATTATTAGCTTCTATGTACTTGAAAGACATATGAAAAATCTTTATTCTTTGTTACCAATATGTAGTTATATTTATAATATTGACAAAGATATTAATATATAGTTTTTCATATTGTCTTGTATAAAGCACTTCTTGGGCTGACAGATGCCTCTCATCTCAATTTTTCTTACTGGAGACGACGTGTTCAAATGGCTTTGGATATAGTGAGTATTGATTTTTCGACATCCTTGAACAAAAGAAAGAAAAAATATGGTTACAGTGTTCGTTTTATACCAGTGTTCTCGTTTTTTAATGTATTGTTGCAGGCTCAGTTTATATCAGTCTAGATTCTTGGATGCATCAATTTGTGTTCATCTTGTCTTGAATAGTCTCAGTTTTGTATTTTTTTAATTTGTGCTTTAAGAAAAGAAAAAAATTGATTTCCCATTTAATGTATTATTTGTAATCCTTCCACAGGTACAAGGCATGAATTATCTTCATCATTCCAACCCCCTTATTTATTCATCGAGATCTGAAGTCTTCAAATCCCCTAGTTGATAAGAACTGGACTGTCAAGGTAGGTCAATTTCATGTTTTTATTCTAAGATCCCTTAATTTGATTTTTTGTGTTTTTTGTGTTTTAAGTTTATTTCTTGAATGTGTAGAATTTAATCATTGATGTATTTGTTGCTTGGATTTTGATCAAATTAAAAACCCAAGCTTGAGCCCTTTGATTTGACATTGTTTTGCTTATGAAAGTTTGGTTGAATTTTTGTGTTAATGTGCTTGTGATTGTGCATTGAGGGATTTTGTTTTTTTATTGAGATTGTGGCGAGGCAATACCAAGCTCTATGGGAAGTAGAACATGTAGATTGTGGGTAATTTCAGCCTGGTGGATTTGGGAGTGTTCACTGATGTCAAATTCTTTCTCAATTTCATATATGTTCTTCTAGGTATTATTATCTTTTAATTTGTTTAGATTAACAATTATTTTCATGCTCTTTTTCAAATAGCATATCTTGGGGTTAAACAATTTCTTGGGCTAATGTAACTATGAAACAGTATTTTTTCCCCCATAAAATTAGGATATATTTGTATATGAATTTAGGGGTGCGAATACAAGGGCTTGCTGATTCAATAGCTAGACCTTTTGTATACACTATAATGACTGGGCTACAATATTTGCCTTTTGGTATGTGGTGATTTTTCTTTCACATAATACAAGTTGATAAAAATATCATTAGACTATAATGAACCTGAAGTTTTAGATAATTGTAAATGTCAACAGAAACAAAGGGAGTTGAAATCAGATCGCATAGAAAAGTTGCCGGAGGTGGCAGATGCAGCATGGACAGGAACATGCAGAGATTTAGGTTTTTTGATGTTGTATTATATTTGAAATTGTGGGAGAATTGTACAATACATTCTATAAATACGTAGTTGTGGCAAGACCAAGTTGTTATTTTTTTTTATATATACTCCCAATTTTGCCACTGATGTTGGTGGCATTGATGGCATTGAAAAAACACACTGATTCTGTAACAGTGGGAAAGAAAAAGCTGTATTGCTGCATTGGGTTTTGAGATGCCACTGATGTTTTATTAGTGTGGATTGCCCCAATAGCACCTGCTATAGAGGGGACTGATAGGGAATTAGTGGCTGCATAGTGGCTAATGGTATTAGCCACTGTTATCAGTGTGCTTTGTCCCAATAGGGACTAATTCAAATCAGTGTGCTTTGGGAAAATTTCTAGTAGTGCATGCAATCTCACGATTTCTTGAATCTTATTTGTGTGCTTTGTCTTTGAGTTATATTTCTGTATATGTTAATAGTTATTTAGGTGAAATAAGCTGTACATGCAATTTTACAGAATCAGATTAAGGATATAAATGAAGCAATGAATCCTAAAAATCTAGAGACACAAGAGAGCAAAACTTCAAAAACACAAGATTAATTGGTCTGTGCAGTAATTTTTTGAACCCAAAAGTATTTTTGGCAAGATCCCTTGAGGGGGTTTAGCATAGTGGGCCGATTCATGCGGCCCAAAATTAAGTCTACTTGGGTTTGGATTATAGCTTCGCCCATTCCGAGATTCATAAGAAAAACGAGCCCTTATTGGAATCAAGTAGCGGAGATTGAATATGAAACTTCAATCAATAATCATTCTATGACAAGGAACAGTCGAAATCCTAGGATATAAATACTAGGTTTCAAGGACGAAAAAAAAAAAACAACAACTCTCTCAATTAATCATTCTCAACGATTATCAAAGTTTCTCCGGAGCAAACCTACCTTCAACCTAGTTGAAAACCAGTGAAGCCAGGGTAACGCCCTCGCAACCTAGTGAAGCTAAAGTCACGCTTTAGCAAAACCCGTGTTTTCTCCTACTTCTCCGTGATTGCTCTGCTCAACCTACAACGTTGAGTATCGACTCGGTGACGCAAAGAGATCACAACACAAGCCCTTATCCGTAAGCCAAAAAGTCATTTTCCGAAAGGCATAGAAAAGAACCTTGTGACGAGGTTGGTGCTCTCCTCATCCACGGCGTTTGATCAAGAAGTTAGGTCAAGAGACTCCCCGACGACTGCATCCCACGGTGCTGGCATGCCTCTGCATTCAAAAGAGACTGTTTGCAACCAGACTGGTTTTGGAACCAAACAGTAATAACTGCGGGCCTTAATTCTTAAAGATCCCAATGAAAATAATTCACTAAATGGGTATGTACGAGTTCTTTACAAACAATAAACAACGCATACCTCAGCTAACTTACTAGACACACCTAGTAGATTGTCTAAACATGTCCTCGTAGAACTTCTCCACCTTTGAACTGTCTTCTTTGATTGACAAGTACAAACCTTAAACTTCATTCTTCAATGCACACCAAGTACTCCAACTGACCTCAAGAATAATTTGATATGCAAGATGTAATGAAAGAGTGTTAGACTCGATGATTCACTTTAACAAGTAACTAGTGAATCAATGACTCAACATGAAGAACATAGGTTTTCTTGAAATGATGAATCCTCTAGGATCAATCGAGGTGGTGCCGGTGGCACTTCCTCGGCCTTCTCGCTCCTTGTGGAGGAGGTAGGACAATCAAATTATGCTTATGCATGCCTTATGGTAATTGTCATCATGTCATCGTAATCCTTGAGCGATGTGGTGTTTAACTCGTATAGGAAGGATCCTGCCTTGAGCTCTTGGCGGAAAGCCATCTTGGCCAATCCTCTGTCAAGATCCCTAAATATTGTTGCCAACGACTGCCATCGATTTAGGAATGCCTTCATACTCTCGTTATTCCCTTATGGGATTTTGAAGAGTTGAGTTGATGTATGAGACCCATCGGTTTGCAGGATGAACAGTGCCATAAATTTGTTAGCCAATTCCTAAATGATCCTAACAAGCTTAAGGCTTCTCCCAATAGCGTTTCATGGAAAACGTGGCAACAAGCAGCATCAATGTAGTCTTTAGCACTAATATGTGACCAGTACGCATCCTGAAGTTGATAAAGATCAATGATTCCAATATAGGGCTCTATCTTAAGCACTTTGGTGTCACCTTAATGAGTCTTGTTGAGTATATGGCGTGTGACTGGCCTTAGGTGTTCCTCAAAAGTCAAAAACCACCATTGATGGGGAACCATGGGGTCCTACTCTCGCTCAACTCTATCCTGGTTTGCAAACCAACTATATTTTGGTTCATCTACAATAGAAGTGTTGTATTGATGTCTGTGTTGGGATGCTAGGGAGATTGCTTGACGGTTTGATCCACTTTGGTTGGCGTCGGTGGTGGTGGCATAAGTTGCATATACTTTCCGAATTTAAATCCACCGGTATGTAAATCACGTTGGGGTGATCCCTATGACTGGTTTCGCTTTGACCGGGGTAGCCTTGTTACTACTTCATATCTATCCAGGCAGCCTTGTTACTGCGTCACGTCTGTCGGGTTGGTGACATGTCCTGCTATTGTCGTTCATGGTATCGATATTTTGCCCGAGTGTCTTGATACATGATGCTAACCACAGCAAGTGTCATAAGTTTATGTGTCAGTTTGTCTTGATTTCTGGCTGGCATGTACAGACACTACCACTAAAATTACCAAGGTATTAAAGGAAACACATATTGTGTGCCTTCGTCAAAGTGATTGACGGAGAGGGAATTAAGCAATTACCGATTAACATCAATCAGCATGGATTACGAACCAATCAGTAGTTAATGTCATCATTGTAATTGTTCTTTCCATTGTAATTCTCTCCCTATATAAAGGGGTTATGAAATGAAATGAGTAGACCAATTCCAATTCTCATTTTACTTTTACACGTTATCAGCACGCTCAGAGCAAATAGCCAAGAAAACAAAATCTTAGTTTTCGGAAAGAAAAAAAACCATAAATTTTTTTTTTCCCTTCTGCCACACAAAAAAAAAAAAAAAAAAATTCTTTTCTCTTCCCCGTCCAGACCGGTCTCACCCCTCCAGCTTCACTTCATCGGCCTCCAGCCCTACCGCCAACCCAGCGCGCACACACCGCGCCCCTCCACAAGCCTCTGCCCAACCCAGCCCAGGCGCTCGATCCACTGCCACGGCGCGCGCTTATCCCAGCGCACTGCTACCCTTCCAGGTCGATCCGCTGGAAAACATCACTCCACCGGACACCCGCGCCTGCTGCCTTTCCAGATCGATCCGGACACCAGCCCGCATCAGTCCATCGTCGTAGCACCTAGATCGGAATCATCCGCTCCCCACTGTCGCAGCACCCATATGGGCCTCAGCCTCCCTCAGTCCTGCCGGAAACTCCATGTTCCATTGGAGGAGCCCAGCTCGCCTGCATCACCAACTGGCCTCGTCCCTCGTCCCAGATCAGCAACCCATCTGCAAAAAAAAAAAAAGAACAAAACAACCAGAAAGAAGCAAAAGAAGCAGAAAAAAAAAAAGAAGCAGAAAAAGAAGAAGAGAGGAAAGAAAAAAAAAACAAAGAGAAAGACAAAGTCAACCGGCCCAAAGAAAAGGTCCGGTCGAAAAAAAAAAAAAAGGTGGAACCCCAGGCCGAAAGAAAAAAAAAAAAAGAGAAGGGCCCAAGTTTACACCCGGCCCAAATAAAAAAAATAATAAAATAAAAAAAAAGAAAAGAAAAAAAAGAGAAGGCCCAAAGAAAAGTCCAGGCCCAGAAAAAAAAAATCAAAGCCCACTGCTGAAAAGGGAGAGGAAGCGGTCTAGTTTCATAAGCCCAAGAACATCGCTACCCACGCCTGCATCAACACGCGCGTGCGTAAGGATTGTTTTATTTTTTTTTCGAAACCAAGTATGTTCTGTTTAATTTATTTAATTTCATACTAATCAAGATTCTCATTATTTATTTTCTTGAGCATGTTATATATTTTATTGTTTATGCTTTTATTATAAATTTTTCGAGCATGTTTAGTTAGATTATATTAATCATTTTAAGCATGCTTTGTCATTTATGTTTTATATGATTATATTTAAGCATGTTATCCTATTGTTTATACTTTATTTTGAACATGCCATATATATTTTATTATATATTATTTATGCAATTGTGAGCATGTTTTGTGAATTTTATTTACGCTCATATAATTATTCCTAAGCATGCCTTCATATTATGCTATTGTTTTTATTTTATTTTATGTATGATACATTATTGCTAATTATTATGTGTATATAATTTATTGTATATGTGTGAAATTTGAGCATGCCATATAGTTTATTTCTTATAAATGCTATGTTTAAATGTATTATGCTTATTTTTAGAATGCTATACAACATATAAACTCCATTTTGCCATGATAATGAAAATTCATGCGCATTATACACACACTTACTGTGATAAAGTATTTTCACATAGCATCGAAAAAAAAAAAATGTGACCATTACGAATCTTGGTCTTGAAATCTAATTCATATATTTGGAAAATAATTTACGTGGATGTCTTTATGACTGCGTAATTTATATCTTCTATCTTGTTTTATGTAGATGGCTGATCCAACTCGACCTGAGTTTGACATCTTGGACTCAGAAGGACTTGAGTACCATCGTTGGGTTTCCGATATGGAAACTGCCTTTGTGGCAAAAGACTACACTGCCACCATTACTGATCCCAAAGATGATGAACTATCTAATAAGGTGAAAGCAGATGCCTTAATTTTTCTGAGGCGACATATTGATCCTAGCCTACGCTGGGAGTACCTTCAGTTGAAGACACCCAAAGCACTGTGGGATGCCCTTAAAGGACGTTTTGGGAACATTCACGATACTTTGCTCCCAGGACTGGCTGTTCAGTGGAATGGAATCCGCTTGATTGACTATAAAAAGGTCAATGACTTCAACAAGGACATGTTGCGCTTAAAGGCACGTCTCAATTTCTGTGGAAGGGAAATCACAGAAGATGATATGATCTACAAGACTCTTACCACCTTTCCTAATTCAGCTTTTATACTAGTGAACCAGTATCAGTTGGATTATGACAACAAAAGAATCACAACCTTCAATAAGTTGATAAGCCTACTGCAAGTGGCTGAGAGACAAAATAAGATTCTCTTGAATAACAATGCCAGGCCCACTGGGACAAAGAAAATTCCCGACGCTAATTATGGAAAAATGAAAGGTGGAAATAACTCCAATGCAAGGGGGTTTAGACGTGCTGATCCCTACCCACGTGGCAACAATGCACCACGTGGAAAGGGACATGGGGATCATGGAAACAAGATGCCAAATGAAAGAGTTGACAATGAACCATGCTATAGGTGTGGATTCATTGGGCATTGGTACAAGAACTGCCAAGCAAACAACATAGTAGCAGCCAATTACAAGAGGTATAGAGAGTCTCAAGAACAAGTGGCTCACTATATGGAAGAAGGAGGTCATGACCTAGACGTCAACCTTACAGTTGCAGACTCCAATGGCAAAGAGGAACTTGCTAAGTCAATGGATGCTCTCAATCTTGACTGATATGCTTTATTCATTTTATTTTCCAAAGACAGTTGTGAAGGCATAATGCCTCATTTTTAATTAGACTATTGTTTGGTCTTAAAGTTTATTTTCAATCATGGATTGATGAATAAGATTTCTAAACAAGACCTTGATTTGATTATCATTGGCTTATTAATAAATTTTGAATTTTATTCTGAAGCACTGAATTTATTCAAATTTATTTACTACACATATTTACATGGTTCGACATAGCACTATAAAGATGTAAAGCAATACATCTAGAGAAAAATTATTAGAATGAAAAGAATACCATTCTACGCAAATAGGAATACTCTAAAGAATATGAGTTATATTTTCTAAATACCTCCCATTTATTTGTAGGAATGAATGGAGGAGAACTTGAGTGCTTAGATGATAGTGGGACTACCCACACAATATTAAGAAATAGGCAATTATTCATTGAACTAATAGCCTATAATTCCTCTGTGACTACGATGATTGGATTATCAAAACTAATAAAATGGCGAGGAACTGCCAAAATTTTTGCTGCCTAATGGCGCAACATTTCAAGTCACAGACGCTCTATATGCACCAAGAGCTAATCGAACCTTGTTAATGTTTCAAAGCAATTTGTGCCAACGGTTATCATGTAAAAACACACCGTGAGAATGGAACTGAATACCTTGATATTACATCTAATGACTGTGGAAGGAAACACATCTTAGAGAAACTTATGAGTCAATTTAGTGGACTGTACCTCACTACGATTCGGATCATTGAATCCTATACTGTCACCAACAATGAAATGTGGGACACTAACTCACACAGGCTTTTGAACGACCGCCTATGGCACCGAGGTCGTGACATGATGATCCGTATTTTTCAAGAACTCACACGGACATCCCTTCTTTCTAGTGAAAAATGGGAGAAAAATCCGCCACACTGCAAGGTGTCAGTTCTAGGATTGCACAAATGCAGTCATTGCTTTTCTGAAGTACCAGAAGCACTACCTCCCTCCCATTATGCCTCATTGACTATTTCAAAGGTACATCACTCGTTTTTCAAAGCCTGCTCTTTAGCAAAAACAGGATCGAGACCTTCCTATGCTAAAGATACAAGACAAAACATTCCATTCTTACAAAGGATACAAAGAAATGTCCGTGGACCTATCCATCCAGAATGCGGACCATTCAAGTACTTTATGGTTTTGGTGGATGCTTCGACAATCTGGTCACATGTCGTTTTATTGTCCACAAGAAATGCTGCAATACTCTTAGCACAGATTATAAGTTTAAGGGCTCACCACTCTGATCACCCTATCAAGTCTATAAGGCTTGATAATGCTGGAGAGTTTACATAAAAAGCATTTGATGATTATTGCATATCTATTTGGATCGATGTAGAGCATCCTGTACCCCATGTGCATACACGAAATGGTCTCGCAGAAGCCACCATCAAAAGGCTACAGATGGTGGCTAAGGCATTGGTTATGCGCACCAACCTACCTATATCTGCATGGGGTTATGCAATATTGCACGCAGCTTTACTTATTCGTTTAAGACCCACAGCTAGCAAACCATTTTCTGCGTACCAGTTGGTAACTGGATATGAGCCTGACACTTCACACTTACTCATATTTGGTTGAGCAGTATATGTGCCTATTGCGCCCCCACAGCGCACCAAAATGGGTCCTCAGAGACGATTAAGTATTTATGTTGGATACGAATCCCCAACAATTATCCACTATTTGGAACCCTTGACAGGCGATCTCTCTACCGCTAGATTTGCGGATTGTCACTTTGATGAGACAGTCTTCCCATCGTTAGGGGGAGATAGGAAAAAGGATTTTCCAAGGGAATGACAGGAATTGTCATGGTTTGTCCCCACTCTGTCTCATCTTGATCCCCGCACTTCACAAAGTGAAAGTGAAGTGAAAAGAATAATCGATCTTCAGAACGTAGCAGATTCGATGCCTGATGCGTTTACTGATATCGTAAAAGTGACGAGATCACATATACCAGCTGCAAAATGTGCCTGCAAGGTTAGAAGTCCCCAACAAGGGGCACGGTGCAGTAGATAAAGGCACTGCAACTGCACTTAGTGGAGGTGTGGTTGAGGCCGTGGATCCCCAAGGAAGAGGGGGAGGTCACTTGGTTCGATTGACACTCACCCAAGGAAGAAGTGGGTGAGTAAGGCACAAACCAATCATCAATGTATAGAATCCCTCTCATGAGATTGTCTCTGATTATAGTTATGTCCATGAATCAATACTGGAGGACGCTCCGATGTTTGAAATGATTCTAGAGAACAAAGAAATCTCAAAGGATTACGAGAGTACGTATGAGTTGATAGAAATATCTTCCATACACATTGATGATATATACTGTTGCTCAAGGAATCATAGAGCACGATGATATCGAACCACGCTCTGTTGAAAAATGTCAACAAAGAGCAGATTGGCCTAAATGGAAAGAATCAATCCAGGTAGAATTAGATTCTCTGACAAAGAGACAGGTATTTGGTCAGGTAGTGCTAACCCCACCAAGTGTAAAGCCTGTAGGACATAAATGAGTCTTTGTCAGAAAGCGTAGTGAGAAGAATGAAGTCCTGAGGTACAAGGCCCGCCTTGTGGGGCAAGGTTTCTCACAACGCCCTGGAATTGACTACGAGGAGACATACTCTCCCGTAATGGACGTTATAACGTTCCGCTACTTAGTTAGCTTAGTAATTTCCGAAGGACTGGAAATGCAGCTCATGGATGTGGTTACTGCATATCTCTATGGGGATCTAGATTTAGAGATATATATGAAAAGTGCCTAATAGCCTTACATAACCCAAGTCAAGTGACTCTAAACCACAGAGTGCGTTTGCAATTAAGTTGAAACGCTCACTTTACGGATTGAAACAATCCAAGCGGATGTGGTATACCCATCTAAGTGACTACTTGATTGGGAAGAGATATAAGAACGATGAATTATGCCCCTGCATATTCATAAAGAAAACAAGTTCCGGATTTGCAAATTGTAGTAGTACATGTCATAACTGGTACTCTTGATGAAATAAGAGAAACCGCGAGCTACTTGAAATCCGAATTTGTGATGAAAGATCTTGGGAAAACTCGATTCTATCTATGTCTTGAACTAGAACACCGAGTTTGTGGAATATTAATCCACCAGTCTGCATATGTCCAAAAGTCAGGCGATATAACATGGACAAAGCACATCCTGCTAGCACTCCCATGATCGGTCAAAGTTTGGATGCAAGGAAAGATCCATTTCGTCCAAAGGAAGATGACGAACAAGTGTTGGGAGCTGAAATTCCCTATCTAAGTGCAATAGGCGCATTATTGTACTTAGCCCAATTTACTCGACCAGACATTGCATTCTCAGTGAACTTGTTAGATAGATTTAGCTCATCGCCAACGCAGCGTCACTGGAATGCTATCAAGAACATTTTCGATACCTAAAAGGAACCATTGACTTGGGACTGTTCTTTCCCTATAGTGAGACAAGAGGGACCGCAGATGGAACTGCAATCCCTAAAGGAAATGTTGATGGCGAAAAAGCCACTCACTACACTAAAACGCCAAATGACGTTTTGGTCGGTTTTGCTGATGCTGGATACGTATCTGACCCACATATCGTTCCCAAACTGGTTATGTATTTACCAATGGGAACACGGCGATATCTTGGAGATCAACCAAGCAAACCTTTGTGGCTACCTCCTCGAACCACTCAGAGATCATTGTTCTACATGAGGCGGTTCTTTCTTTTAAATGTCTTGGGAGGACTTGTGTATCATATTTAATTGTCAGAGTTTCAATTATTATGATTTTGTCACGGGGTGACTTGGGTTGATTTGAGAATGTGTTTTTAAAAGGGAATTTCAGGGATTCTTTCTTTTAAATGTTCTGGGAGGACTTGTGTATCATATTTAATTGTTAGAGTTTCAATTTATATGATTTGGTCACGGTGTGACCTTTATTGTGATTTTTGGGAATTGCATATTAAATTGTCAGAGTTTCAATTAATATGACTTTGTCACGGGGTGACTTGTATTTGTTTCTTTTGGGAAAAGAATGTGCTGTTTTGGGAAAACAGGGTGTGTGTATCCCTTTTTACTAGTTGATGGGTTTCCTCGTTGGGCGAGTTGTGCATGTGTGGTTTTGAGTTACTCATACGGGCTTGCAAAAGCTTACCGGGTTTGTTGTGTGGCAACCCGGTACACCATTCAAACGGTGTAGGGGTTAATCCTGCAGGTCAGGGTAATAGTGGCTGAAGCTGAGGTAGCATGCTTGCAGTTTTACGGTAGGAAGCCAATTTAGTGACTTTACTGTTATTTGGACTTCCGTTGTAGCAAGCTCTGAAGAGCATTTACGTTTTATTTTGTTGTTGACAATTTAATTCGTAAGCTTATGTAATATATGACCCTGTGGGCGGGCCAATATTGACATAGTGGGTTCAGGGCATCAATATGTATGTTGTATAAAAGGAAAAAAGATTTCAGGTATTTTGTATTGATGACTGGACGTTCACGCGTATATAATTATGGGGTTATATATATCGATTTTTAATTATGTTTAAAAATCAGGGGCGTGACAATAGGGCTCCATCTTAAGCACTTTGGTGTCACCTTAATGAGTCTTGTTGAGTATATGGCGTGTGACTGGCCTTAGGTGTTCCTCAAAAGTCAAAAACCACCATCGATGGGGAACCACGGGGCCCTACTCTCGCTCAACTCTATCCTGGTTTGCAAACCAACTATATTTTGTTTCATCTACAATAGCAGTGTTGTATTGATGTCTGTGTTAGGATGCTAGGGAGATTGCTTGACAGTTTGATCTACTTTGGTTGGCGTCGGTGGTGGTGGCATAAGTTGCATATACTTTCCGAATTTAAATCCACCGGTATGTAAATCACGTTGGGGTGATCCCTATGACTGGTTTCGCTTCGGCCGGGGTAGCCTTGTTACTACTTCATATCTCTCCAGGCAGCCTTGTTACTGCTTCACGTCTGTCGGGTTGGTGACATGTCCTGCTGTTGTCGTTCATGGTATCGATATTTTGCCCGAATGTCTTGATACGTGATGCTAACCACAGCAAATGTCATCAGTTTATGTGTCAGTTTGTCTTGATTTCTGGCTGGCATGTACCGAGACTACCACTAAAATTACCAAGGTTAATTGAATGTGATTGACTAAATTGACTCCTATTAGGAAACTAAATTTCCTAAGCACTAAATTGTTATGCAAAACTGATTTATCTTATAAATAAATGAGGTCTTCTGACATAAGAGATAATTTCTGAGAAACCGTGAGAGACAAATGCATTTAACGGCTGAGGATAATTATATAATTTTAAATTAGTCTAATTTCAACATTTAATATTAATACATGTGATTGAGATTCAGTTGTCCCTCACAGTCTCTCAAAAACCGTCCCTTAGATATGCCAAATTATATGTCAATCAGATAATAACGGATCCTAAACAATTAATATCAGAGATACTCGCTGGTAATCTAACAATAAACACACACAAATTCTTTCTAAATAGAACCCAGTTTGGAGATTAAAAGTCAGTTTTCAATCTCTGCACACATTAATATAAATGCAATGATGAAAACTTACCTATTGTGTCACATCAATCAGTTAATTAAGGTCTTAGCTTACTCTTTACACAATTTGATCTTCACATTACATTTTGCTCTTTACTCAATTTGATTTTCACAAACTTTCGCTCTCTTCAAGACCTCAGTACTCAATATTGTTGTATGAGGGATGCCAACACCTACACTAATGTGTACGAGTTTGTATTGTTTTCAAATTAGAAACAAAGAACAAGAAATCATTTCAACCTTTTTTCGATGACAGTAAAAGAAAACAATTAAAAACTAAAACAATTTGAACCTAATGTCTTGAATTGATGAAAAAGAAAGAAACCCCTGTAACCAAAAGAGAGAAAGAAACCCGGCCAACTCCCACCAAATATTTTATGTTTATTTTTTAATTTTTTTTTTGGAAAGGCAAAGATTCCATTCCTCTCGACCTTATTGGTCATGACTCTTATCAACACACGAAATCAAACGCAATTGTCAATGCCGTGTTTCCTCAACATTTCCACACATTGGACGATTTCTTTATTATGCGCGTGCTACTCGGTACATTAATATAAATTTCCTAATGTAACCTGGCTTTAAAGATCACGGATTACTGGGAAGAATGCTAGGGCTTCACATCAAGCAATTTCAGAAAGCGATCCAATTAAGACTTTTAAAAGAACTACAAGTGTTCGATCTTCAATCCTTTGTTCTTCCCATTCTTAGATTTTGTTCTAAGAAAGTGATGGGCTTGTCGATCCGCCTCAGTGTCTTGTCTGCCACTTCCCTACTAGTTTTCTTCTCTGCTCTGTTTCTCTTTAACTTTCTCTCTTTATGGTTGTACTTCTTGTTCTTCTTCTCCACTGTTTGTATTTGCGGCTGCCTTTTGGCTTTCAAACTCAGACCAACAACCACTCCCCAGTAGTCCTTCAGTCACCACCGAAGTAGATATTCCTTCTTCTTCTTCTTCTTCTCCTCCATCCGGTAAATTGACGTACGATGTGTTCCTCAGCTTCAGTGGTAAAGACACCCGCAAAAAAATTTCACAGACCATCTTTACACTGCTCTCAACAGAAAGGGATATACACATTTAGAGATGACGAAGAACTTGTGAGGGGGGAATCGATTGTCCAAATCTCTTGAAAGCAATTGAAGAGTCAAGATATGTAATTGCTGTTTTCTCACGAAGTTACGCCGATTCTGCATGGTGTTTGGATGAGATCGCAAAGGTCGCTAAATGCATGAATGAAATGGACAAGTAGTCCTCCCAGTGTTCTATGATGTCGATCCATATGAGGTACGGAGACAAAAAGGCCGACACTTTGAGAAAGCATTTCAGAAGCATCAAAAGAGGTATAAAGGTTCCAGACAGAGTGAAGGGCTGAAAGATGCTCTTTTTCAAGTAGGCAATCTCTCTGGATGGCATCTGCAAGATGGGTAAGCTTGTACTTCTTCCATTTTTTTTTTTTCTTCTGTGGTGCTGAAATCGGTCTGTTATTGAAATACCACTTTATTTATTTATTTGGTATTCTAAATGAAAGAAATGTTGTAAAAGACTTGGAAATAAAGGGATTTTGGACCTTTGAGTTTGAAATTTGCTTTATATTTCATTCATTCTTCCTATTTATACACACTTGGTGAAATCCTACCTGTTCAATTGCTGAATTTGATTGTACGGGTGGCTTGATATTTAGCAGTACTCAAGGTCCTTTCTATTAATTTATTGGTTACTGGTTTGTCTTGTCTTACTGCATATTCATTATGCACTGGAGATTTATGCCACTTATTGTGGCATGTAGCATAAGGATAGGCATTGACATGCTTGTGAGTACAGTGGAGGATTGCTCAAGTTTGGTCTTGTGATTCAGATAGGGCAGAAGCCTGGTCTGTTGTCCACTGCATTATTTGTATGGATGTGCAATCCTAATTAATTAGGATAGTATATGAGCCCCGATATCATTTTTCAATCCTAATTTAGGAGGACCGTTATCGACTTATTGATCAATTAATGATCCTAAATGTTTAACACAGAAAATTTCTCTCTCTTCTATATGTATAAATATATTCGATCAACCCTATTTTATGCAAGAGAAAACAGTGAATAATTTTATAATGAACCTCTCTATTGATCAACCCTCTTTTATGCATCTACTAGCGCCTTACGGTTAGTTTTTCTCACCTAGCATCATTCATAAAAATGTAACTTGCATGCTTGCATTTCTCATATTGCTTTTGATTGTTCTAATTCCACATTCAGAATGAAGAAAAAGATTGCATTATATAATGTTCTGTTATCGTATTTAGTTGTTGCTTCTTTTTTTCCTTTAATCTTCATTATCTGTATCTACTTGTTTCCTTGCATTATACATCTTTACCTTATACATAGAAATATATATGATGATATTTATATGACTTTCCAGGTATGAATCCAAAGTTATTCAAGAAA